>APFE030803499.1:16471-71997 GCA_000404065.3 Pinus taeda
ACGCAGGTACAATGAGGCTTGGGATGCGTACACGCAGGCAAGTAGAGAGACCTGCGTACCCAGAGATAAACATTGATTTTTAATGACTCTTTCTCTCTTTTTTGAAGTTTGACATGAAGAGCAGAGGTATAAGGCTTGACAAGGAGGATAATATGACCATTGATGGAGCCATATTAACTGCAGATAGTCATGGTGACAAATTTCAGTGTAACAGATAGTGATCAGGTCAATGTAGAAAATGTAATGAAATATCTAGAAAAGACACTTGACCTGGATTTTTTTGAACAGGTGCCAGTTTAGACTTCTCACAAGCCAGTATCAGAGACTAATGCCTCAACAGTTGATACCTCTCAAAGCCATTCACAGGAGACTAGTGCACCACTTTCAAAACCATCACAGGGAAAAGACCAAGAAACCAGCACTCTTGCATCAGGGCAGTCAAGCATGTCAAAGTAGCCTGAAACTTCTCAAGAACAGGCTCCAACACAGACCCACCCAAGTCATACTAGCATGAGAGTTCCACCAGTTTTACTGACTCCCCTGAATAAGGAAAAGAGCTTAAATAGAGACAGGAAAGTAGCTACCCCTACCAGTGGCCCTTTAGATCAGCCTGGTGCTAAGAGGCACGGGCTAAATCCCCATTCAAAAAGGGAATTTTTTGAAGAAACTATAGGGAGTCAGAGAAAAGAAGGTGCATATAGTCAACATACTTTCCTAGCAGGTGAGACACCTTCTAACTCACAAAGACAGGAGCTGGAAAGATAATAAAGTGCTGAGGTATCATACTTTAGGCCTCCAGTTCACAAGTCTCTAGACATCAAAGATAAATTTAAAGAGATAAAGGCTAGAAATGAACCATTAAGGGCCCAAGTCTACAATTAGTATATGAAGATGGTTCCTACCAATCAAACTAGGTTGATGTCACCCTATGACACTAAGGAAGGTAAAATGCAGATGAGTTTTTTAAGCCCAAGATACAATAGCCTCAGACAATGGAAGACTGCCTCAAAACTTATTTTGAGGTTATGGCTAAAGACATTCACCCCCTAGATCGGATCGAATTACATAAGCAGATAGGGGAGATGGTGTATTCCGCCTTGACAAGTAAATCCATAATGGCCCAAAGATTAAATAATTCTTTGAACAATACCACTACTCACCTATAGCTTGAAAGGGCTTCTTCATAGGCTAAGGACAATAGGATCAAATCACTAGAGGAGTTGGTTATTGGATTGGGTCCGTTAGGGCCTAAATCTACTTCAAGCTGAGAAAGGCACGTCTAGGATAACATCAAACCATGCTTAACCTAGTAGCTAGCCCTACCAGGTCGGGAGAGGGCTATCTCCTTATCAATATCAATGAAAATTTATCAAGGAAGGCTTGAGATGACTGATATAAAAACTAATTTTAGGATATGTATGTTTGCTCAGAGGAATTTGATTGATTTTAATGATTGGTTGCTAGATCAGATGGGGAAGGCAGCTTTGGGTCCGGGAATCAACACAGATCTGTAGAGGTTTCTGTGGGGCGATGTAGGAAAGTGTTTTAGCACTTAGAAATGAATGTAATGGTGAGTCTAAAGAATGGTGAGGAGATGGAGAGGGCATTAAAATGTCATGAGTCCTCTTTAGACAGTAGAAAACATGTAAAACTAAATAAACCTTAAGGCAGAGCACTGAAACACCAATCGATTCTACCTTTTACACTTGATTCATTTAGTTATGAAGAATAAGAGAGATGATGGCACACATAAAAATAAGATCAACTGAATTACATAGAAGAAAACAATGCTAATTCACATTATCACAAGAATTCCACAAAATGCTGCAAAACCCTAGTTTATTTCCTTGCCAAACTGCAAAAGTGATGTACAATAGTTCTCAATGCATCCATAAGAGTCTAACCTTGACAAATTACTAAGAAAGTACAAGATATAGGCATCAAATCACCTACACTGGCCATCAGGGGTCGAATCCATGAGTCAAGGAGCTGTTTCAACAAGATCTAAACTAGGAACTGAAAAATAGGGAGTGGAACAACTTGCCTCTAAAACTATGGAAATTGATTCATTCAGTTCAAAACCACCTAAAACTGATGTATCTACCTCCTGAAGTAATTTTTTATCATTTTTACATCATAGTACATCAATTTACATCATATTACATCATGAATTTGACCATGAGAGAAAAAAAGTCAAAATGACATAAATCTAGGTGAAAATTTGAGTTTTTGAGTAAAATTGGCAAAATTTTGCCTGATGCACAGTGCCATTTGCCTGATGCACAACACCTTTTCCAAACTGAGTTTGAAGGCCTTCCCCTTGATTAAATTTGCTCCAAAATGGCTTGTTGGAAAGGTCTAGCTGTCTACTTTCTAAGATAAGTGGAATTTGTGGATTTGGTGTCCATTTTCCCCTCCAAACATCAGTCCTCCCAAAACTACTTCCCGTGGGTCCAAAAAGGGGCAGAAATGGCATTTTTGAGGTGTTTTTTGCCCTTTATGTGACCTAGATCTCCTCCAAAATTCAGGAAACTTTCCGTGTTTTCATATTTTTTCATGCGGAACCTACAAAACTTAAGCCATTCCTCAAAATTCCCAACCAGCTCAATGCGCAGTGCTAGTGGCACTGCGCATCAGAGGAAAATTTATATGTTTTGCAATTAAAATTTAGGAAATGACAAAATGTTCTCCAAAATGCTTCAAAATTGGCAAGAGGAAAGTTTATCAATTGCTTTTCTGAGCCAAGGAAGCTTCTGCCAAGATTCTAAGTTTATCTTGTCCTTTTTAGCTTTTAAGGCTCTCCCTAACTTAGCTTTTAGGCTTCTTATTCTTGTCTTGCAAATTTTGTTCCGGGCCAAATTGTGATAGGCCATGTGTTGCAACATGTTCTTATCCTTTCCCGGGTATGGGTGCTTAAAAGGCATGGCAGCTCACAGGTGGTGCCTCACATGGGCATGTGTCAGCCCTTGCGTGCCACGCAATACCCTACAGAATGTTTCAAATGGGCGCATGCAGGAAATTCAATGCGGGTATTATTACTGGTCTTGTCCTCCTTAATTGGCCTCCTGGTAACCTGTGCGATGGCGCTTCATATTCCGAGAGCCTATGTTACATTTACGTATTCATTTGAAGTTGTTGGGCACTCCACTACAACGCTGGAGCACTCCTCGGTGATGTGGGGGATTGCACAGGGACATTCTTGCTCTATGCCCAACTCAGGTATTATCCCAAGCTTCAGAGTGTTTTGCAAGCATTGTAGGCCAAATTCTGCAGCCCCCGTCTTGGTTAATTTCTCCTCTCCGGGTTTCTGCAAGCTAGTTCATCCTCTGAATTTAGCAATGAGGAGAGAGCATCTTAGAATGAGCAGTCGACGAGGAGGATCTCGCGGTCGGGCTATCGCTCAGAGGATTGGCCCCATTTCTCCTTCTTCGTCCATCGAAGTTACATCTGAGCAGCATCGCCTCCATGGCATAACACCGGGACATGGCAGAGGGCCTGGGAGCGGAAGCATAACAGAATGTGGACATGAAGCACACCCCACAGTCAGGTATTGGATACCCTGCACACTCGCCAACTCCATTTTCATTGTATCTGTTACTACCAAGCACTGTGATAATCTCAGAGGTCGGGTGGAAGTAAATCAGGAAAACCCACCACCAGCTCAAGGGACAATGCCCACAATTGATCCGCAACACCCTGCTATGGAAAGTTCCACCCCGGCTACTCAAGCAGGCCTTGCGGGTCCAAGTGAGCTTGCTCAGGGGGTCCCTACTTGCTCGATGGTCCCTCTCTCTGACTCGGATGACTCCCAGAAATTTGGGTGCAGGGTGGAGGAAGAGCCCTATACCACGGATGATGATTAATCCAGTCAACCAGTTCGCTCTCGGCAGCCTGGAAGTGGGAGCATTACTCTGGAAGTCTTCGAATCTTGTTTTCTGTATGTGTTTGGCTTTAGTCTGGATTTTAAAATCTATGTGTCGGCAATATGGATCCATATGTCTATTAGTCCATGTTTAAGTAGTGTTCAATGTCGATATGTTCGTTTGTCTCAGCCTGCCCATGTTCAGCATCCAATTTTTGAATATGTTCAACTTTGGGTATGTATAAATTTGGGCAAACTGTCAATCTCTCGGCAGGATTTACAGGGCCATGGCCTTGTTGTAACACTGATGTAACTTTTTGACTTTTTGTACCATAATAGAAATAGCCTGATTCAAAAAAAAAAAAAAAAACATGTTCTTATCCTTATTGGCCTTATCAAGAAGCTTCTCAAGGTGGATATTCACTCTTCCAACCATGATTCTCGATCAGCCTCTATTTCTTGCTCTAGTGAAGTCAGCTTGATTTTCCTTCTTTTTGCCAATTGCCAGTTTTCCATTATGGTTTGCAGCTCTATAATTGTTTGTTTGTCCTCCATTTACTTGTTCTGTTGCTTAAGGTACCTAATGATCCAGTTAGCCCTCTCAAGTTCAATAGACAAGGCTTGGATCTCAACTTCTTTCTCCTTGATGATCACATGCTTGAGTCTTCCTCTTCCTCAACCAAAATAAAATCCCTATCTTGGCCTTTAGAAGGCCCTTCATAATGCAATGGTTGCTTTCCTCTGTCCTGTACCTGTTTTGCTGAAGAAGAAGGCAAAGGCCCTTTCACCTCGGGTGAAGATAAAATTTTCCTGTTGTTCGGTAAAGAGAACAAGACCCCTTTCACCCCTGGTGGACATAATACTCGTTTGGCAGCTGCAAAAAGTCTTCTTGTCCCCTTTTTATAAGTTATAAACATAGGAATGTGAGCCTCTTCAGTTCTACTTTCATGCTCTCTTTGTTGCCCGGAAGGTCCACCTTCCTCTTGGGGTTCTGCAAAAAATTGAGGCTCCTTGAAAATCTCATGGGTAATGAAGGTTTCCCATGGACTCCTAACTGAGTGAGCTGATGTACAACAACAATCTTGATGAAAACAAAGTGATAAATTCTGTTAAGCTATTGTGGGTATGGTTTTCTCTTTGCAAGCACAGTCATCATCTCTATGCTTTTGCAAATGAAGTATGGTATACTCATCATTATAACCCTGGTAAAATGCATAAGAAATCTAATATGATAGGCATAGAATCTGGAGAACCTTCCCTCACATGTGAAGTATTTAATGATGAGTTTCATTAGTGGCACATATCGATCCTTCAAAAACTTGAAAGGAAACACCCTGCCCAATTTACTATGATATTTGGCTTTAATGTAGGGTTCATAGTTTTGTTTGTTGATATTCTATCTTTTGTTCCATCTTTCCCCCACATCTGGCATCCTATTTACTTCTGCAATAATGTCTGGTGAAAGAGTGAAATTAATACCAGTAAGCTGTACCATATTGTCCTCCATGTCGATGACAAATTGCCTAGCTAATTCATGATGATACTTAATCCTCTTAACTATCTCACAAAACTCAGAGCAAGATTGGTATCTGAAACAAGTGGTGGAAAGGGGACAAGCAAAAAGTTCAGCCATGCTAGTGGGCTCCTCTCTAATTATTTTCCCACCCTTGTGAGGTGTCCTAGGCTGTACATTCCTGTCTCTTGAACTGTCACTTTGTGTTTCTTCTTCATAGAGTGAATCATTGTTTCTTGCCATAGTGCTTGTCTTAAGAAAATGATGGGATGAAGGTATGGTGAAAAATGGTAATGAAAGAGGACAATGGTGATGAGTATGAAGAGATTTTACTCTTGGGAAATGGAATTGGGGAATGAAGGGAATAGTTTTGGGAATTAGGGTTTAGTGAGGGATTTAGTGTTTGATGAGGGAATTAGTTGCTTGAGGCGAGTGGGATATGGGAAAATGGGATAGATGGAGTGTATTAGGGTAATAAAAGAGTGAAAAGGGGTTTAATGATGTTTTTGTGATGATGGAATGAAATTTGCACAATGAAATGGAAAACAGTGAAGAGAAACTATGTTTCATTTTCCACATGCAAGATTTATGAAAAACACCAATGTGACCTCAAATTAAGCTTTGGGATGATGATTACTTACTTGTAGCATGCAAATGTAGCAAATTTGAGGGTTATGGCACGATTTGAAGTGATTGGGGAAGATCTGGACTGATGTGCATTGCACTGGGCCTAATGCGCAACGCCAGTTCAAAATTACACTGCAGAATAGCCTATGATGTGCAACACACTGCCTCTGATGCGTAGCGCCAGGAGAACTTGCTTGGAAAACAGGGTTTTTAACTTTCTTTTCTCAATTTGCCTCCAAATCATGATTGTTTTCTCTCCAAGGATATCTTGCAAAATGAAATGATAAAGAGGACCCCTTTCACTTTAAATATGAATGAATTTAAATTTTTACTCATATCAAACCCACTTTTCTAATGTCAAAGTCACTTTTGGTCTTGAACTTTGTTTTTTCCATTTAAATTGACTTTTCTTAATCATTTGATAAAATGATGCATTGATGCTTGTGTTTTTGTTTGCAGTGGTTGGAGTTGGCAAGGTGAACTAGGGCAGCAGCTCTGAACTTATTACATATAGAAAAAATTGAAATTACATAACATTTTTATACATAGGAATAAAAACTCTGTTTTACCTCAAAACAGAGTTTTGAGGTAAAAACCACATATTGTGCATAAAATCATTGAAATTTTGATTTTGTGAACTTATTAGACCTCCTCATGTGCCTGCTGACCCTTTATTAAGCTTTTGTTGACCATGGTGACAAACCTAGACCTAATGAGACCTAAAACCCTAAAAAAATGGTTTTTGCACATGTAATGACAAAAATGACTATAAATGACCTGAAAATGTGAAAATAGGCCAGAAGGTAAAGATCATGAGCAAAATTTGATAATGAACCACTTCCATCAGATGATCCATGACTTAATGGAATGCAGCTGATCGGATGGGACACCTAAAATGCATGCAAAAAGAGAAATTTGATCATTGATGGAGGGATGAAGATACCGACACTAACATTGGCTCCAATGGGGATGGTAGTTCCTCGGAGATGCCAAGAACTACAGATCTTTGGAAAGCAGACCAGTGCCTCTTCCATTGGGCAAAATGGAGTCAATAACTTCAACAAACTAAAATCAATATCTTGACTCAAAACTGACTCAATTACAAGACTGAAAATTGACTCAAACAACTCACACTAAGTAACTAAAAACAAAAATCAAATCTTCAGTTTTATATCCTTCACTTCAGGCCCCAAACTGAATGAATGACGATAGTACACACTTTATAATGAAGGAAATAAAATGGTATATACAGTGACAAATTATGACATCAGAAAACTTCTCAAAGATAATACCGTTTTAGTAATCGACCATTGACTGGCCCTCCTAGACAATCTTCCCCATTCATTTCTTTGAGGAGAAAAACATTTTGACCTCGATATGCAGCAATTCTATATGGTCCCTTCCACTGATTCTCGAACTTTCCATGCTTGGGTTTGTCCTCATTTCTAGCATCCCACTTTAGCACTATGTCTTCAATCTGAAACTTATTTACCTTTCCCTTCCAATCATAGATTTTCTTAATTCTCTCTTGCAGCCTGAAGGTATTCTGAAAAACCTCCTCTCTTGTCTGCTGTAAATGGGTCATTTGGCTTATTCTTCGCTGCAAATGATCCTCCTCGCCACTAGCTTCTTGCAGAAGTTTTACAACTAGGACTGTGAGATGTCGGGAACACCATGCCAATACCATATACTATTTCAAATAGAGACATGCCGATTGACTTCTTCTGACTTACTCTATCCACCCATAGTGCATTAACCAATTTCTTATGCCAGCTTTTTTTGTTTGTTTCCAGTAGCTTTTTGATGACGTTGACTAATTATTTGTTCAAAGATTCAGCCAATCCATTACCTTGTGGGTAATATGCAGTAGAATGCCCCAAGGTAATTTGATATTTGCTACAAAAATCAATGATCTTTTTGGACTTGAAAGCTGCTACGTTATTTGTAATTAGCTTGTTAGGACAACCAAAACGTGACAAAATATTATTTTCAAAAAACTGAATTACTATCACATCTGTGGCTTGCCGAGTGGGGATTGCCTCAATCCATTTTGTAAAATAATATGTCGTTGTTAAGATCCACTTGTGCTGAGTTGAAGATGTAGGATGAATCTCTCCAATAAAATCCAGGCCCCACTGCTGAAACATAGCACTTACTTCAACTGACTTGAGAGGTAGAGGCTGGAATTTTCTCCTCCCTTGAAAAATCTAGCATTCGTGACAGCGTGTAACAGTTTTATAAACATCAGCAAAGAGGGTAGGCCAATAGTAACCCGCTCTCAAAATTTTATTAGCCATCATCTTCCAAAATAGGTCACCTCCATAGTCTTCCTTGTGAAAATCATCCATGACCTGTTTTGCTTCCTTTTCAACCAAACAATTCAGTAACATACCTCTGGTATCTTTCCAATACAATGCATTATTCATAATACAAAATTTGGCAGCATTTAGTTTTAGAGTTCTACTTTTATTTTTAGCCATCCCCGGTGGTGGTGAAAGGTGCTGGAGCACATATACAATATCTGAATATGAAGGAGAATGGAGAAAAATTTCAGATACCTGAATGAGTGAACTGTCTTTATCTTCTTCGAACATAGCAGCAACCAAGTTTATGTCTAAGGCATGCAAATTAGATTTCACCATCAGTTTTGCTAGACCCTACCCCTTGATAAGCTTTGTTGGCTTTATCTCCAAGTCATATTCTAACAAAGTTGCGATCCATTTGCCTCGCCTCCCTTCTAGATCTATTTTTACCAAAACATCTTTGATGACTACGTCAGGGACATAAGTAAGAATATGAGAGTGCAGAATATATACCCGGAAATCTTTCAAAGCTTTCATCAAGGCAAGAGCTTGCTTTTCAATAATGTTATATTTTAAGGCTGCATCTCTTATTATCCTACTGAAAAAGGTGATTGGCTTCTCAAATTGGTCCCTTTTCTACATTAGGACTACTGCCATAGTATGCTCATAAGCGAATGAAAATAATATGAAATATTGGGAATAATCTAGGCTGATTAAAATCGGAGCTAAAGAAAGAACCAACTTTACCAAATTGAAAGACTTGATGGCTTCTTCGGTCCACTTTACCACACTATCTTTCTTCAACATATTTGTAATTTCCCCCAAATGTTCAGCTAGATTTGGCACAAAACAACTTAAGAAGTTCATCTTACCGTTAAACGCTTGAATATCCTTTTTTCTACGAGGAAAACCAATTTTCTGAATGGCTTCCACTTGAGCAGGATCGATGCGGATGCCCTCCTTGGATATTATGTGACCTAGAAGCTTTCCCTCATCCATGGCAAAGAAGCTCTTTTTGGGATTGAGTGATATGCCATATTTTCTTCACCACTGAAAAACAATTTTCAGATGGTAAAGATGTTGCTCATCTAAATTGGAAAAGACAGTCAAATCATCAAGATACACTACTAAAAATACATCTTTTACATTAGAAAAGCCAATGTCCATAGCCCGCTGAAATGTTGCACCAACATTGTTTAAACCTAATGGCATCTTGGCATAATGGAATGTCCCCCATGGAGTGGTGAACGTTGTTTTGTCACTGTCATGCTCATGGCCAAAATTTGATTATAGCCAGAATACCCATTGAGCAGCGACATACAAGATGCCCCAACAACTCTTTGGAGTATGTGGTCCATTTTTGGCAACGAATAATTATCTTTCAATGACACCTTATTGAAATTTTTGAAATCAATGCATAATCCAATCTCACATGTCTTCTTCCACATGGGCACCAAATTGGAAGTCCAATCTGAAAATCTTATTGGAACGATTATACCAGCCTTGTACAATTGATTCATCTCTTTCTCTATTGATGGCAACAACTTCAGATTAATCTTTCTAAACTTCTGGTGAAAGGCTTCTTGTTTGGCTTGATTGGAATGATGTGTTGAATTATACTTTTATTGTACTCCTTCAAATCTGTATAGTCCCATGCATATACATCAATAAATGAAGACAATAAACTTATGCATTTTGCCTTTACCTGAGGAGGTAATGCCTTGGACAACTTGACCATCTTTGAATTTTCTACTGTTCCGATGTTCACATCGTCAACTCCCTTTTCGGTCAGCACCAAACTTGGCTTCCAAGATACATCATCTTGGTCAAATAATTCCTCTAAAGATATAAGGCCTTTAGGGATGACATTGTCCTTCAGCTGCAAAACTTCCATCTGATTTACCTCTATTTTAGGTTCATCATCATCTTGCTCACCATCTATAGAAGTGTCTTTATATTTGCTTTCATTTTGCAGAAATTCTTCAATCTCTTTGTTATCTTGAAACACCTGCCAATATCTTAGATTATCAGGGATAGTTGGGCGATGCTTCACATGAATTTCAAACTTATTGTTTGAATTCATCGATATCTTTAAGTTACTTGCAGCTGTAGAAAGGGAAATTGCAATAACATCTTGTACATGAGGTACACATGTCAAAGTATAATCTGGAAACAACCTCAAAATATCTAAAATTGCATTATGGTAAGCCCTCATTTGAGGATGTTTTGTTTGGTATTCACCCTTGACTTGTTTGATTACTAATTCGGAGTCGCCATAAATGGAAATTCTCTTTGCATTCAACTTCTTGAGGATTTTCAAGCCTGCAATTAGTGCCTCATATTCCGCTTCATTATTGGAACAATCAAAAGCTAATTTATATGAACAAAATCTTACATTACTCAGGAACTTATTTGGTAGGAAAACATGGTTGCGCATCCAAATACGAACTCTGGCACTTTCCTTACCTACTGCTCCATCAAAGTCCATACTCCACAAACTGACTTCTTCCTCCAACTGCTATAATTCTGCCCACTCTTCTACCTTTGGATTTTGTCCATCAATTTTCTATTGCTGGTGGAATGTTGACTGTTTAGTGGTACTTTCAAGCCTTTGTCTCTCTTGATCAAGTACAACTCTGAAATTTTCTGTTATCTCTAGTATATCTTCAACTTCAACTAATTGACTATTTACATCATTGAAACCACTGTCAGAATAAAGAACAAAAGATTCTAAATCGGTATGTACATAATTAATTGGATGATTCAAAGGTTTCTCCTTGCTCGTGATCATATACTTCATCTTTTTCTCCCTATATAATTTCCTCATCTAACCAAACACGAGAATAGTGGCATAGGAGAAATCTAATTGCAATGTCCCTTTGAGCTTTGCACCCCACGACATAGATAAAAGCATTCCAAATCTAGGGGGAATGTCGGCCACAACTACATCCATAAGAACATTCTTTGCTGGGATCTGATCTAAAGTCACAACCAAATATTTAATGAGACCAATACATTTTACCCTACCATAATCAAAGAAATAAAGATCATGATACTTGCGAGTGATGTCCAAACCCAATTTTTCCATAATTGCCCTTGGCATCAGGTTGTGATATGCTCTTGAATCAAACATGGCGTTGTGCAAAACATAATCATGCAATCTAAGGCTAATGTAAGAAGGGGCTACATCACTATCCTCAGATTGGCCTTATAATGCCGGACCAAAGATAAGCTCGGGTTGGTCATCTTCCACATTAACCATATCAGACAGGGGATCTATATTCAAAATCTTTTACACTTGACCTTTATAATTGTTATTCTTCATTAATTCAGTCAAAGGTATTGACACTTTTAACTTAGCAATCTCATTTTCTAAGCTAAAGGCTATAGTTTTCTCTACCTCTTTGACTGGAGCATCCTTCTTTTTAGTCTTCTCCTTTGTTGCACTTGGCTAATTTGACTTTTCATTTGCTGATTGCACTTTTCCAGAAGTAGGATTTGCTGGCTCCTTTCCCTTTTTATGAACATTTGGACAATCATTCTTTGGTGGTGTTGGTTCTTTCCATTTCTGAATTGGATTGATTAGTACATCCCTACTCCTGAGTGAGTACTGTCTTTGTTGCGCTGTTAATGCATTCATGTATCCCCTCTAATATTCATCTGATTCCTCTTCTAGGACTGTTTCATTTGCCAATATAAAATCTTCATCTTTTTGTACAGTTGGAATTTATGAATACTCATCATCTTTAGTGATATAAATTGGCAAACCATCTAGTGTAAAATAGTGATTCTCCTCTCCTATTGGAGTCTCATCATCCTCTGATTCAATGCCATGGACATAGTTATGTTGTAATGGTGTTTTGACCTATTGTTGAGCTGATGAGTCTTGCGCTCTTTGATCTCGTTTCTTAATTCTGCACTGTGGTTGTTGCTGACCACAGAAATTTGGATTTCTGACCTATGTCTCGGGCTTATCTTCAATGGTTAATCTATCGAACATTTTCTCAAGCTAACGAAGAAAATGATCTAGGGAAGAAGCTTCTTCCTTTATGGTCACCTTCTTCTTGGTTTTTGTCCTAGCTCTCTTAGCTAGTAGATTTGCTTCCACACTCACTGTAATTTTCTACATGTCCTCCAAAGTAGTCGGGTCTCTTTCTCTCAATTGATATGCCATATCGGGATCAAATCCATCGGAAAATTTTATCAAATCCAACCCCACTAGTGGCTTGATATCAGTTGGAATAGCATTATAAATAGTATTGATTCTAACACAGTAATCCTGGACACTTTCAACAACATTCCTCTTTATGTTTTCATACTTAGAAAAGATTTGGAGTGGATTTTGCTTTACCTCCCAACGATCTAGAAATTGTCTTTGAAGAAATGCCAATGTATTGATAGTTCTAGCAGTGAATGCACTGAACCACTTTCGCACTTCACCTCGAAACGTTTGCACAAATAATCTCATAGTCACATTCTCTTCATCTATCTCGTGGAGATCAAAGAAATCACTCATCCTATCAACATGTTGTTGTGTTGTGATATCTTGGGAAGCATCAAACAATGGGATTTTACTTTGGTAATCAGCAGGCATAACATCCAAGCTCTGTAGAAAAATGAGAGGTGCATATCTTGCAGCCATTGCTCGAGGTGGATTTAAAACTTACCTTAGTGATTTAGGAGGAGTGGGAACAATGACAACAGTCGATGTGAAGGGTGTATGAGGTGTCAAAGGGGATGAAGAAATATTTGATGTTTAAGGTGTTGAAGGAGTTGATGGGGGAGAAGAGACTGCAGATCTCTGATCAGATATAGTGGGCTACATGGGAATGGTAGGAATAAATGGAGGTTTAGTAGGAATTTCTGAACTAGACACAACAGCGGATGCACCAATAGTAGCAGATGCAGATTCTAAGAAATTGAGAATATTGGTAGCCACAATTGAAGATTGAAGATTTAGAATATAAGCATCAATTGATCTATTGGCTCTTTCAGTTTCGAGATATTGAACAAACTCCAGATTTAGAATAGTAGCACCAACTGCACTTTTAGACTTAGTTTCAAACAACGATAGATCAAAATGTTCATCAAATGGGAGATCTTCAAGATATTAAAAAACAATCGAGCATTAATGAGATCTAAACATAGGAATCACAAAACTTTCTTGGCGGAGAATTCTTGGAATGATACTTGGGTTTTCATACACGGGAGGAGGATTAGGATTAGGATTGGCCCTGATGTATCGTTTGGAAGCTAGTGTGTTGAATTATTCCCAAAAATCAAATTGACATTACAATCTTGTTAACCTACTAAATTCTAAACTCATCATCCAAAAGTCTAGAATTAATTAATGCATTGGGACAATTTACAAGTCAGATGTTCAGTTCATGAACTAAACCAGAGATTGACTGAAGCAACATTCATCTAGTTATGCACTTGCAGAGCAAGAGAAGTTCGAAGGCTACCTGGCTAACTTCAGGCTCCGTTTTTAGTTTATAAAGCAAACAATCAATATCAAACAAACAAACGTTTCTTCCCCAGCATGGTCACCACTATGTTAGGACTTAAGTCTACCTCAAGCTAAGAAAGGCAGGTCTAGGGTAACATCAAACCATGCATAACCTGGTAGCTAGCCCTACCAGGTCGGGAGAGGGCTCTCTCCTTGTCAATCTCAATGAAAATTTATCAAGGAAGGATTGAGATAACTAATATAAAAACTAATTTTAGGCTAGGTATGTTTGCTGAAAGGAATTTGATTGATTTTAATGATTAGTTGCTGGATCAGATGGGGAAGGCAGCGTTGGGTCCGGGAAATCAACACAAATTTGCAGAGGTTTCTGTGGGGCAAGGTAGGAAAGTGTTTTAGCACTTAGTAATGAATGTAATAGTGAGTATAAAGATTGGTGAGGAGTTGTAGAGGGCATTCAAATGTCATGAGTCCTCTTTAGACAATAGAAAACATGTAAAACTAAATAAACCCTAAGGCAGAGCATTGAAACACCAATGGATTTTACCTTTTACACTTGATTCATTTAGTTATGCAGAATAAGAGAGATGATGGCACACATAAATATAAGATCAACTGAATTACAGAGAAGAAAATAATGCTAATTCACATTACTACAAGAATCCCATAAAATGCTGCAAAACCCTGGCTTATTTCCTTGTCAAACTACAAAAGTGATGTACAATAGTGCTCAATGCATCCACAAAAGTCCAACCTTGACAAATGACTAAGAAAGTACAATATATAGGCATCAAAACACCTATGCTATCCATCAGGGGTCGAATCCATGAGTCAATGAGCTATTTAACAATATCTAAACTAGAAACTGAAAAATAGGCAGTGGAATAACTTTTCTCTAAAACTATGGAAACTTATTCATTTAGCTCAAAACCACCTAAACCTGATGTATCTACCTCCTTAAGTCATTTTTCATCATTTTTAAATCATAGTACATCAATTTACATCATGAATTTGACCATGAGAGAATAAAAGTCAAATTGATAGAAATCTAGGCGAAAATTTGAGTTTTTGAGCAAAATTGGCAAACTTTTTCCTGATGCGTAGCGCCATTTGCCTGATGAGCAGCACTTTTGGAAAGTTGAGTTTGAAGGCCTTCCCCTTCACCAAATTTGTTGCAATATGGCTGTTGGAAAGGTCTATCTGTCTACTTTCTATAAAAGGTGGAATTTTTGGATTTCCTGTCCATTTGCCCCTCCAAAAATTAGTTCTCCCAAGACTGCTTCCTGTGGGTCCAAAAGTGGCAGAAAGGGCATTTTTGAGGTGTTGTTTGCCCTTTAGGTGACCCAAATCTCCTCCAAAATTCATGAAACTTTCTGGGTTTTCATATTTTTTCATGAGGAATTCAAAACTTTAAGCCATTCCTCAAAATTCCCAACCCGCTCAATGTGCAGCGCCAGTGGTGCTGTGCATCAAAGCAAACTTTCTGTGTTTTGCAATTAAAATTTAGGAAATGACAAAAAGTTCTCCAAAATGCTTCAAAATTGGCAAGAGGGAAGATTATCAATTACTTTGCTGAGCCAAGGAAGCTTCAGCCAAGATTCTAAGTTTATCTTGCTCCTTTTTGGCTTTTAAGGCTCTCCCTAACTTGGCTTTTATGCTTCTTATTATTGTCTTGCAAATTTTGTTCCGGGCCAAATAGTGATAGGCCATGTTTCGCAACATGTTATTCTACTTATTGGCCTTATCAAGAAGCTTCTCAAGGTGGATATTCACTCTTTCCAAACATGATTCTCGATCAGCCTCTATTTCTTGCTCTAGTGAAGTCAACTTGATTTTTCTTCTTTTCGCCAATTGTTGGTTTTCCCTTATGGTTTGCAGATCCATAATTGTTTGTTTGTCCTTCAATTTTTTGGCTTGTTGCTCAAGGTGCTTAATGATCCATTTAGCCCTCTCAAGGTCAAGAGATAAGGCTTGTATATCAGCTTCTTTCTGCTTGATGATCACATGCTTGAGTCTTGAGCTTTGGGATTCCAAATCAGTGTCCTCTTCCTCAACCAAAATAAAATCCCTTTCTTAGCCTTCAGAAGGCCCTTCATCGTGCAATGGTTGCTTTCCTCTGTCTTGTACCTATTCTGCTGAGGAAGAAGGCAAAGGCCCTTTCACCCCAGGTGAAGATAAAATTTTCCCGTTGTTCGGTAAAGAGAACAAGACCCATTCCATCCCTGGTGGAGATAATACTCGTTTGGCAGCTGCAAAAATTCTTCTTGTCCCCCTTTCATAAGTTATAAACACACGAATGTGAGCCTCTTTAGTTCTACTTTCATGCTCACTTTGTTGCCCAGAAGGTCCACCTTCCTCTTGAGGTTCTGCAAAAATTTGAGGCCCCTTGAAAATCTAATGGGCAATGAAGGTTTCCCATGGCACTCCTAACTGAGTGAGTTGATGTACAACAATAATCTTGATGACAACAAAGTGAAAAATGCTATTAAGTTGTTGTGGGTATGGTTTTCTCTTTGCAAGCATAGTCATCCTCTCTATGTTTTTGCAAATGAAGTATGCTATACTCATCATTCTAACACTGGTAAAATGCATAAGCAATCTGATATGATAGGCATGGAATCTGGAGAACCTTCCCTCACATGTGAAGTATTTAATGATGAGTTTCATTAGTGGCACGTACCGGTCCTCCAAAAACTTGAAAGGAAACACCTTGCCCAATTTACTATGATATTTGGCTTTAATGTAGGGTTCATAGTTTTGTTTGCTGATATTCTATCTTTTGTTTCATCTTTCCCCCCACATCTGGCATCCTAGTTGCTTCTGCAATAATGGCTGGTGAAAGAGTGAAATTGATGCTATTAAGTTGTACCATATTGTCCTCCATGTTGATGACAAATTGCCTAGCTAATTCATGATGATACTTAACCCTCTCAACTATCTCACAAAGCTCAAAGCAAGATTGGTATCTGAAACAAGTGGTGGCAAGGGGACAAGCAAGAAGTTCAGCCACGCTAGTAGGCTCCTCTTTGATTGTTTTCCTACCATTGTAAGGTGCCCTAGGTTGTACATTCCTGTCTCTTGAACTGTCACTTTGTGTTTCTTCTTGATAGCTTGAGTCACTATTTGTTGTCATACTGCTTGTCTTAGGAAATTGATGAGATGAAGGTATGGTGAAAAATGGTAATCAACATAAACTAACATTCTGCGCTCGCTGCGCTGCATCCTAGCCGTGCCTGCGCCCTCCTGTAAGCGTTCCTCATGGCGTCTGGAGGTGGCCCTGCGGCCCCTCCCCCCCTTCCCCCGGAAGTCGTGGCCTTCAAGGCTCTGGTTTCTGCTTCTGGAAAACGCTAGGTCTCTGGCCCGCAGCAAAAATTCATCAAAAAGATGGACAATATTCCCAAGGTGGCCTTACCTGAGGAGGAAATATGCAGATTTGCTCTAAATCTTGCAGAAAAAGGCCTGATAGGACAGTTCACCGGTTTGTGGCCATCCCCGAGAGCTGTCGAAGAATGGGTCAAAAGGAACTGGCTACCTTTGGTAAATGAAGGAATCAAGATCTATTTTGTTGGCAAAGGGTTCTTTGTTTTTCTGTTTGACAATCCAGAAGATAGAGGCCTGATCTTCAGAAATGGGCCATATTTCATGGGGCCCCAAGGACTCTACTTGAACAAATGGTCTACAGATTTCGACCCTGCGCAAGATGTGCCTAAGGCGGTTCCTGTCTGGGTGCACCTCCCGCATCTTCCCCTTCATTGCTGGAATCAAGGCTCCCTACAATCCATTGGAAACGCTCTCGGAAAATACATAGACCAAGCCCCAAGGAAGGACCAGTATTCCTGTGCCCGGATCTGCGTGGAGGTCGATTTGGAAATAGGATTACTCGAAGCGATTCAGCTATCGGTGGCAAACTAGACACACATACAAGAGCTTGATTACGAACAGTTGCCCTTCAAGTGTCGTTTCTGCCACGAGTATGGGCATTTTGCTAGATACTGCAAAAAAAGAAGTGGGGAGACTCCAGATAAGGAAAAAGAAGATCAATGGAAACAGGCAAAGAAGACAACAGCTAACAGGCAGAGCAACAAAAACAAGGCTAAAGGGCCAGAGAACAAAGTAGATAACGGAAGCACAAGTAACCAAAATGCCGGAAGCAGTGAAACAAAAGGCAATGAGGGAGATAAAAATCCCTTTGAAATCCTCACACCTCCTTCAGATCCACCGGAAGCAGGAGAAGAAGAACCACTACAGCAGGAGAATATGGAAACCCTAGATCCAGACAATACCCCAAGCACCATCCCAAGCAAAATTTCTTCTCCATCATACGCAGAGATAATAAAAAAGAAAAAGAAAAAATCAATAGAGAATATGGGGTCATCAGATGATGAATCTCAAGAAAAGTCATCAAAAAGGGTTGGACGAAGAACAAGTAAGGAAACCAGAGAAGAGGAGTCAGAAAAACAAAAATCTCTCGGTAGTCAAGCAACGATTGAAATGACCCTAGGGAGGACTGTCAGGCCAAGGGCCTCCAAAGGAGGAGGGCCTACCCCTTCAAGCGATAAATGATGCAGTTGATCTCTTGGAACTGTAGGGGTCTGGGTAATCCCAATAAGGCAGAGGCTATCAAAGACTTACTGAAGATAGAGACGGCGGACATCCTTATGCTCCAAGAGACCAAAGTAGAAGGGGAAGCCCTTCTAAACACCAGCGTTAATAAATGGAAATTTGATTCAGGAAAGGCTGTTAGTGCAAGGGGCACAGCTGGAGGATTAGGTACTTTTTGGACAAAAAACTTCTCCCTAGAACGATTTTCAGCGACTCAACATTGGATCTTCACAGAGCTGCGCCATACTGTAAGTAATCTCACCCTCGCCCTGTTTAACTTATATGTCCCAGTTCATTATGAAGAGAAGAAAGAATGTTGGAGGTCACTTTCAGATTATATAGTGCAAATCAGTCCAACAAATTTGGTTATAGGGGGGAACCTGAACATAACTCTAGATCCCAAAGAAAAGAAAGGAGGGATCCAGTCCAGAGATCCTTTCATCAGTACAGTGGGCAATTTGATTCAGCGTTGGGACTTGGTAGACTTCAAACCAGTGAAAGGCAAATTCACCTGGACAAACAATAGAACTGGAGAAAATCATATCTCAGCCAGATTGGATAGGTTTCTTATCAGTAGTTCTTTAATGATGGACAACAGAATTGTTTTCACAAAAATTCTTCCAAAACTCACATCGGATCACAAGCCAATCCTCTTATGCCTAAAAGAGGAAGAGGATTTAGGCCCCCTTCCATTTCGTTTCAACCCTCTCTGGGCAGGCAAGGATGGGTTTTTAGAAATAGTCCAAGCAGCATGGATGACAGAAGTTAACGGTTCCCCAAGCTTTGTGTGGGAACAAAAATTGAAAAATGCAAAAACAGCACTCAAAGCTTGGATAAAGAAATCCACGCAATCCCCCAATAGGCAGAGGAAGGAGGTAGTAATTCAATTGGAAGGAATACAACTTGAAATGGAGGAGAAAGATCCCTCGTCCACAGATTTAGCCAACGAAAAATCGGCTCAAAAGAATGTATACTGTTCTTTCAGGAACGAAGAGGAATACTGGCATTTAAAGTCTCGAAGCCTGTGGCTCAAATCAGGGGACAAAAATACCTCTTATTTTCATAGATAGTGCAGGGCCCGTCTCTCGCGCAATCACATATCAGAAATAACCAGTTCCAGTGGTCAGGTTTATAAAGGATTCTCTCAAATACAAGAGGCAGCGGTAAATCACTTTCGAAACCTTCTTAGTGCAGAAAGAAATGGGGAGGAGGACGACGAAACAGATTTTCTCACAGCCATCCCAAATCTAGTCAGTGAGGAAGATAATGATTCTTTGATGAGCCCAGCAACGGAAGAAGAGATAACTAGTATTGTTTGGTCCATGGATCCTGATAAAGCCGCAGGTCCCGATGGTTTCTCAATACATTTTTACAGAATTTGTTGGGAGATCACCAAATTTCACCTCTTCAGAATGATAAGAGGAGTCTTGAGGAAGGCAAAAGTGGGCGGGGGTACAAAATCTACATTCCTCGCTTTAATCCCCAAGGAAACTAACCCAAGATCCTTTGACAGATACAGGCCGATCTCCCTGTGTAATTCATCATACAAGATCGTGGCCAAGCTGCTGGCAAACACAATTAAGCCTCTTCTCCAAAAACTTATCTCCCCAGCCCAAGGAGGATTTGTGAAAGGCAGACAAATCCTTGATAATGTCATCCAAATTCAAGAGGCCCTCCATTCCATCCACGCATGGAAAGAACAAGGTATGATTATCAAATTAGATATGAGTAATGCTTTTGACCGTGTTAATCGATCTTTCTTGCTCAGGGTTCTTGAAGCCTTTGGGTTCAGTCAGGAATTCATAAATATCATCAAAGCCTGCATTGAAAATATATGGATCACTCCAATGGTGAATGGGAGACCAACTAAGTTCTTCTCCCCTACCAGGGGACTGAGGCAAGGCTGCCCTCTGTCTCCCTTTCTCTATATTCTGATGGCGGATTCATTAAGCAGAAAATTAACACAGGAGCAGCATCGTGGCACCATTCCTGGGATAAGAATCGTGTAAGGCGTATCTCCAGTGAACCATGCACTCTTCGCCGATGATTCACTCCTGCTCGGCAGCGCCTCCTTGAGAACTGCTAAAGCATTCAAGTCAATCCTCCAAAAATATTGCAGTGTCACTGGAGCACTTATCAGTGAAAGGAAGAGCGCAGTTTATGGTTGGAATTCCGATCATCAAACAATTGATAGGATAGCCAGTGAACTGGGTTTCAAAGGATACACAGAGTGGGACAAAATAAAGTACCTTGGTCTTCCGTTGACGATGGGATCCAATCGGAATAACCTGTGGGAGGAGGTAATTTCCAAGTTCAATAAGAAGATAGATGCGTGGGGCGGAGTCTGGCTTACCTCAGGAGGCAAGCTCACTCTCATCCGGTCGGTTCTTTCTGCTCTACCTACTTTTCAAGCCACTCTGTTGTTGGCTCCAAGGCAAATAGCAGACCAGATTTCCTGTCTAATTCGGAACTTTCTGTGGAACAGTGGGAAGGGGAACAGTAATCGCTTTCACCTTGTTAATTGGGAAATGGTGAAGCGCCCAATCATTGAGGGTGGTCTGCAAATTAGAGACCCCCTTCAAGAAAATCTTGCGCTGGGCTGTAAACTTCTGTGGCAGCTAATCTCTGAGCCCACGCACCCAATCAGCCAGATCTTAAACCTCAAATATCTCAAAAATCGGTCGATCATCACCTTCAATCCCGCTTCTTCTCCAAAAGGAACTCTGGCATGGAGGCTCTACTGTAAAGGGATCGATTTTTTCAGAACACACTTGTATAAAGTCCCAGGTAATGGCAAAAAGACTTGGCTGTGGAGAGACCGAATCATGGGCCATCCCCCTCTCTCAGAAATAAATGAAATCGCAGATTTAAGAGTTTGGCTAAGATCAAGAGGAATCAGGAAAATCGAGGACATCGCAGAGTGGGATGACGAAGGCAATTGGAAGAGCTGGAATTTGCCCATCATACCTGAGCACTTAAAAAATCAGTTAAACATTTTTACAGCTGAAATCACAGATTTTTCACCTGTGCATAAGGAAGAGGAAGACACTTGGGGTTGGGGAAAAATAGGGGTCTACTCTGCCAAACAAGGGTACTTACAAATGCAAAGCAAAAAAGAATCCGTGCACCCGGAAGGAGTGTGGAAGCAGATCTGGGAAAGCTTCAGCATTCCGAAGATCAATTTCTTCTTCTGGACTTTGTTCCACAACAAAATTCTAACAGGTGATAACCTTTGTAGAAGGAACATTGCCGGTCCTCACCGATGCGTGTTCTATAAAAAAGCCTTGGAGACCTCAGCGCACATTTTTCTTGAATGTGAGTATGCTCAGAAGACTTGGATTAGCTTCTTGGCCGGTCTGAATGTAAGACCCCCAGTGAACTGTTCAATAACAGACATGTTCCTGACCTGGAAAGCTAGATACCCCCATAGCATCGTTGCCAGGTCCCTCTGGTACAAGGTGTGGACAGCAGCTCCAAAATACGTGTGTTGGAAACTATGGCTCTCCCGGAACGAAATAGTCTTTAATAAAATAGAAATATCAGCAGAAAATGTTGCTAAAAAGGCCAAGAAACTTCTAATAGAGACTTTGAGACAGTCCAATGTTAGAGATAACTCCCTAAGAGATGAAGAAAGAGCATGGTTGGGAGACTTCATTCCTATAATGAGTCCTTCTTCAATCACTTGCCCAAACCACAAGGAAAACTGGCAGATTCGAGACAATTTAGAAAGCTTCCAAAAGTGGTGGAAATCTCAAGGAAAATGCACTATCTTCTTTGATGGAGCCTCGAAAGGCAATCCAGGCAGGTCAGGGGCTGGGGGGGTCATTTATCTCCCGAATGGAAGCAAAGAGAGTTTCAGTTGGGGTCTCGGAATAAAAACCAACAATCAGGTAGAAGTCCTTAGTCTCTTAAAATCTTGTCAACTTGCCAGAAAAAGAAATCCAAAGGAAATCGCAGTGTACGAAGACTCAGAATTGCTGATCAAAGCCTTAAGAAAAAACAAAAGGTTTAATGATCCAGTTCTGAACAAACAGATATTAAGAGTGAATAGACTCTTGAAGGAATTCCCTTCAGTCCAAATTTTCCATATTCTTAGAGAATTGAATTCAAAAGCAGACAGTCTGGCAAATATTGGATGCAATCTAGAAAAGAGCATGATAAGTATAAACTCAGGAGAACCGAATATGGCAGCCATTCCTTAACAGGGCAAAGAACATTTAGAATATCTGCTTCAGCCTTAAAGGAGTGTGTAAGGTTTGCTGGATCTTTTAAAGAGAGGGAGGTTTAATATACAAAATTTGTTCTTTGACTTTACATTCTCCAAGTGAAGAAACAGGGGTGGCGATGTTCTTATTCCAGGTTTAGGAAGTAGTGGGTTGGCGGGAAGACTGTCATGAAAATATCCTTATGGGCTTACAGAATTGAAGCAGAATCAGCACGAGGCCTCGTGGCCTAGTCGCCCTCCAGCTCTATCCTTCCTTGCTTCTATTCTTTAAAGAAATTATTCCTTATTTTGTTTGAGAGTTCGATCTTAGTCTTCCTAAGGACGTCGGAAATGCAGTTGTAAATCTTGCCACTTATTGATTTTTCACAGAAGCAGAAATTGTCTGGCAATGAACAGAAAATGTAATTCTGGATTTGGCTTTGGCCACCCATTAATAAGATATCCATTTTGGTTAAAAAAAAAAAAATTGGTAATGAAAGAGGACAATGGTGATGAGTATGAAGAGATTTTACTCTTGGGAAATGGAATTGGGGAATGAAGGGAATAGTTTTGGGAATTAGGGTTTAGTGAGGGATTTAGGGTTTGATGAGGGAATTAGTTGCTTTAGGGGAGTGGGATATGGGAAAATGGGATAAATGGAGTGTATTAGGGTAATAAAAGAGCGAAAATGTGTTTAACGATGTTTTTTTTATTATGGAATGAAATTTTAACAATGAAATGGAAAACAGTGAAGAGAAACTAGGGTTTCGTTTTCCACATGCAAGATTTATGAAAAAACACCAATGTGACCTCAAATTAAGCTTTGTGATGATGATTACTTACTTGTAGCATGCAAATGTAGCAAATTTCAGGGTTATGGCATGATTTGAAGTGATTGAGGAAGATTTTGACTGATGCACAGTGCACTGGGCCCAATGCACAGCGCCCTCCTGATGTGCAGCGCCAGTTCAAAATTACACTGCAGAATTGCCTCTGATGCATAGC
The DNA here is from genome assembly GCA_000404065.3 of Pinus taeda. Taxonomy (NCBI): domain Eukaryota; kingdom Viridiplantae; phylum Streptophyta; class Pinopsida; order Pinales; family Pinaceae; genus Pinus; species Pinus taeda. Next base: position 40,055 of record APFE030803499.1, read on the forward strand.
GCCCTCCTGATGCATAGTGCCAGTTCAAAATTACACTGCATAATTTCTTCTGATGCACAGTGCACTGCCTCTGATGCACAGCGCCAGGCAAACTTGCTTGGAAAACATGGTTTTTAACTTCCTTTGCTCAATTTGCCTCCAAATCACGATTTTTTGCTCTCCAAGGGTATCTTGCACATTGAAATGATAAAGAGGACCCCTTTTACTTTCAATATGAATGACTTTAAATTTTTACTCATCTCAAACCCACTTTTCTAATGTCAAAGTCACTTTTGGTTTTGAACTCTATTTTTCCATTGAAATTGACTTTTCTTAATCATTTGATAAACTGATGCATTGATGCTTGTGTTTTTGTTTGCAGTGGCCATAGTTGGCAAGGTGAGCTAGGGCAGAAACTCTGAACTTATTACATATAGAAAAAATTGAAATTACATAAAATTTTTATACATAGGAATAAAAACTCTATTTTACCTCAAAACAAAGTTTTGAGGTAAAAACCACTTATTCTGCATAACATCATTGAAAATTTGATTTTGTGAACTTATTAGACCTCCTCATGTGCTTGTTGACCCTTTATTGAGCTTTTGCTGACCATGGTGACAAACCCTAGACCTAATGAGACCTAAAACCCTAAAAAAATGGCTTTTACACATGCAATGACAAAAATTACTGTAAATGACCTAAACAGCTGAAAATAGGCCAGCAAGGAAAGACCATGAGGAAAATTTGATAATGAACCACTTCCATCAGATGATCCATGACCTAATGGAATGCAGCTGATCAGATGGGACACCTAAAATGCATGAAAAAGGAGAAATTTGATCACTGATGGAGGGATGAAGATACCCACACTAACAGGGTCATAACCCAAAAGATGTGAAGATTGCAGAAGCTTTAATAAAGAAGAAATACGAAGATATAGATACCTTGAGAAAGTAGTTAAAGTTGCCTCCACTAAGACATCCACAAATTGGCGAAGTTATTAAAAAGAAATCTAAAGAAGAGCTTATGGACTTAGTCCTTAATCTAAATGAACAGTTGAAGGAGACTGAGTAGGAATTAGAAAAATTACTAAAGAGAAAGCACAGTGAGTCAACCTCTCAGCCTCAAAATGTGATACTAGTGGTCTCCACGGTAGTCCAATCCACACTTGCAATAGCTCTTGCACCAAATATCCTTCTGGCCACAGCAGAGACAATTACAGGTAAAAGAACAGGTACAACACAGGAAGGAACTTCAGGTCTAAATACTGAGGATTTAATCAAGTTCATGGATGAGATGAAACTCTAGGTCTCTGAATTAGAGAAGGTAAAATAAAAATTTGTCATTTTAGAGCAGAAATATGATGTTTCAAAGATTAATTTTGCTGAAGAAGTGAGGAAAAATAAAGGCTTGGCCCAAGAGGTAAAAACATTAGAAAAATATTTCACTTTTGAAAAGAATTTAACAAACATTAGGAAAATTCTATGGACAAACATCACCTAGTCAATAAATAATGTCTGGTCATCCATACAAATTATTTTTGAATAGATTGAGGCCCTTGAAGTGGTTCAAAAGACTAAGGAAGAGCTAGGAGGAAAGCCTGAGGAATATATCAGGCTGATAAACGTTTTGAACAACAAAAATAAGTACTAGCTAGAAGAGCTAAATATTAAGGATAGAACTATGACTATACTAGAAATCAAGAAGGTATTGACCTAAAGGTCTCTGATGCAGAACTTAGAAAGAAGATGTCAGAATATGTAGGAGGATACTGCTGAATTTATGGAGAAGTTTGGCATCTTACAGAGCAAAGGACTTCTCAGTCCGCTAGTGATTAATGATAAATTGTTGAGGCATGAGGATTATGTTGAAAAGTTGAGTTAGTATGCAAATAACTAGGCCAATTCATCAACTAGTGCATCTGCACCCAAGGCACTCCCTACAGGCAGAGTTCTCTATGACAATCTAGAGAATTTGTTTTATGTTGAGCATGAATTAAAACACTTGTTTCCAGTACAGCCAAATTTTGTTAAATACATTGAGGCTAATGAAATCTTTAGGAAGATTCAAAAGACCAGAATACCAAGGGAAGATTGGTTAACAAATATGACAAAATTTTTATAATTTACCTTGGCAAAAATGTAAATTTTCAGTATTTATCATAGTCAATTTTGGTAAAAGAAGGTGAACATGGATAAAGTAGGTAAAGAGTATCAGAATAGGTCAAAGAGTATCAGTAAGAAGATAAAAAGCAAACAACCAACACAGAATTATGAGCAACACAGCAAGCTGCTCAATCATAGGGCCTGCCTCCAGCTCATTCAAAAAAATAGGGACAACAAGCCATCAGTTTACTTTTAGTTCTATCTTCGAGACCATCTGTCTCTACTTTTATGTAACATATAGTTAGTCCTCCTAGATTATATCTCTCTTAGTTATGAGATATTTTATCGTAAATTTTTGTATAAGTACTTCCTCATTTGGAGTGCTAAGGGTGGATTCTTAGACATTTCTGTAGACTTATTATTTTGGAATAAAGTGCTATTGAACAACTCTTGTATGGCTGGTTGGATGAAGAAATAAAGCAAAGGAATTTTTACAGGATTCATGTGTCAAATGTTGGACAAATAAGTATTCTATATCTTATGTGTTATTGTTTTCTGGTTTATATTTCACGTGTTTCATTTCTGAATAACAAACACAAAAGTATATTTCAAAAAGTGCTTCAGTGCAATCTTTCTTTAAAATCGTTTTTATTCTAAATGTTTTCTTATAAGCTATCATAGACAGGGAATTCTTAACTACTCCTTGCTTCTTAGTTTATCGTTGTGGTCATTTAATAAGAAATTCTTGATTGCTTTTTTATTAGTGATCACCCATTTTCCCTCATATTGAAATTTGTTGAAGGACTCTTAATTGCCCTTCTTCCTTTTAAAGATCATTTCACCCCTTTAAAGCTATCATTTGTGTCTCATTTAGCTATCTTGCCCTGTAAATCCCTCCTTTGTTAAAATGACCTAATCCAGTTTAGCCATCTACAGTTGACTCCATAGCCCAATGGACAGAGATACTCTGTTTTGTCCAGCTACTCTAGTATTCCAGCACTAAACACAATCAAGACCCCGAAGCCTTCATAACTAGCCTAATATCTCATAAACAAAGCTAAAACATAAAGAGAGAGCCCTCTCTGAGTACAGATTCGCTAGATTCTATACTTAAAAGTTGGTTTGTGGTTACCTTAGATCCATTTCCTTCTTCTAACAACTTCAAGGAAAATCTGAGTGATAACACCAACAATTAGACTTGTAGTACAAAGAACATGGTTAATACATATGATTCAACCAAAAACTAGTTACTACCAAAATTTAACAAAAAAATAAATAAATAAAATAAATAAATTATTGACTTTCTTTTACCAAAATTTAATGATTTTTTTAGTGCTAATACTAGCATCACCATTACAACAAGATATTTTTCTAGTGTTAATAGTACCATTACAACAATATATAAGACGGTTATGATGCAAAAGGTTTAATAATAATATCTATGTAGAAGATGGTCTTCAAATTGGTAAATTCATGAATATCAATGGGACTACAGTCAAAATAATTGTATGTTATTTACTTTTTAACATATATTGTTAAAATAATTGCATAAATCATCTTTTTTAAACCAAAATTTAACAAAAAACTTTTCTGGTGCTAACATTAGAACCACCATTACAACAAGATATACTTCTAGTGTTGACAACACCATTATAGTAAGATACCTCAAGAGAGGCGAAAAATGTAAAAATTATGACAACAATATGTATCCAGAAGATGGTATTGAAACTAGTAATTGTTCACGAATCCATAATACTGTAAGATCATTCTCATTATCATATTCATTGTCATTATCTTCATTATCATCATCATCACCATCATCATTGTCATCATTATTTCCATTATTAAATTATCATCATAATCGCCATTCATGCCATCATCATTAGCTCCATCATCATCATCGTCATTGTTAGTGCCTGGATCTACCACAGGCTGAAGGAAGGCAAGTCTAGGGTAACATCAAACCACGCTTAACCTGGTAGCTAGCCCTACCAGGTCGAGAGAGGGCCCTCTCATTGTCAATCTCAATTAGAATATGGCAACTAGGGCTTGAGATGACTGAAACGAAATGTTGATTTTAGGCTAGGTATATTAGGTCAGAGGATTTTGATTGATTTTGATAGTTGGTTGCTGGACAAATGAAGAAGGCAGCTTTGGGTTCGGGAAATCAACTCAGATTTGTAGAATGTTCTGTGGGGAGAGGTAGGTAGGTGTTTTGGCACTTTGAATTGAGTGTGATGGTAAGTCTAAGACTAGTGAGGAGTTAGAGAGGGCATGCAAATTTCATGAGTCCTTTTCAAATAGTAGAAAACATTGAAAACTAAATGTATCCTCAAGGCAAAGCACTGAATATCAATGGATTCCACCTATTTATCTTAATTCATTCAGTTATGAAGAAATAAATAGATGCTGGAACATATACACACAAGATAAACTAAATAATAAAGGAAGAAACAATGCCAAGACACATTAACACAAGAATCCCACAAAATGCTGCAAAACCCTGGCTCATTTCCTTGTCAAACTGCACAAGTGATTTACAATGAAGCTCAAAGCATCCACAAGAGTCCAAACTTTACAAATGAATCAAAAAGTACATGATATAGGCAAGGAAACTACTCAAGCTAGCTATCAGGCTTGAATCCATGAGAAAAGGGGTGGTTTCAACCGTATCTAAACTAAGAACAGGAATATAGGAAGTGGAACAACTTGCCTCTAAAACCATGGAAACTAATTCACTCACCCCCAAATCACTTCAAAATGATGAATCTACCATATAAGGTCATTTTGAAATTAAATTTAAATAGCATAGCATAATTTACAATCATAAGTTCATCCAATATGAGAGGAAAAGTCAACTTGTAGAAAAACTAGGTGAAATTTGGATTTTTGAACAAAATTGGCAGAATTCATCCTATGCGCAGCGCTTTTTTTAAGCCAATTTTGGAAGGCTTCCCGGAGTCCAAATCAGGTGTAGGATAGCTCATTGTAGATATTAATGAGTCTACTTTCTATAGCAACTTGAATTTATAAATTTGGAGTCCATTGGCCCCCAAAATTTGATTCTCCAAAGACTTCTTCTTGCGTGGCAAAAAAGTGGCAGATAGGGCACTTTTTAGGTGTTTTTTGCCCTTTTGGAGACCTAGAACTTGTCCAAAATTCTAGGCCATTTTCGAGCTTCCACATTTTTCCATGCTGATTCAAAAAATATAAACTTTTTTTTCAAGAAAGTGTCCCCAACAAAAGCGCAATGCCATCAATTGGAAAAACCCGTTTTTCCAATTCGAAAATTAAAAAATGTCAATATTTTCTCCAAATTTCTTGAAATTTGGCATGAATAATCCTTGTTAGGTGCTTTGATGGGCCAATGATGCTTTAGCCAAGATATTGAGTTTATCTTGCTTTTTTTTTCTCCTCAAAGCTCTTTTTAGCTTAGCCTTAAGCCTCTTCATCACACTGCCAACATATTGTCCTTTGTTCCATTGTTCACCAACATTTGGAATGTCTGTTGCTTCTGAAATGGTGGTAGGAAACGAGGTGAAGGAGACACCAACAAGGTTCAGTTGGCCATTATGTATATGAGTGACAAACAATCGGGTAAGCTCATGATCAAATTTTACCCTCTCTACCATTTCATAAAATTGATAACAAGACTGGTGTTTAAAGCTAGCTACAACAAGAGGGCAAGCAAGAAATTCTGTAAGAGTGGTGGGCTCCTCCTGGATGATCTTTCCCCCTTTGTGCGGATTTATTGGCACATGATATTCTCTAGAAGAATCACTGAGAGTTTCCTCTTCCCTCTCATAATCTGAATCTATCTCCTTGCTTATGAATTTGAAGTGATTTTAAAATATGAGGTGAGTAGTGTATATAGAAAGTGAATGCTAGGAAAAGGGGTTTCTTTTTGGGAAATGTGTGGATTGAATGGTATTATGAATGTGGATGATGTGTTTTATAATGAAGTGGATGCAATGAAGGAATAGGATGTGGGAATTAGGTTTTGGGAATAGGGTATAGGGCTAGGGTTTGTGTTAATTATTTAGCTAGGGTTTTGCTTAAAGGAAACCAAAATCATCCAAGGCACTAAACAAAACTTTCCTAAGCAAGTAGGAATGTTTTAATTAGTTGGAACAATCTTTAATTTGATTTTTATGAAGTCTAAAGTATTTTTAAGGCGATTCTAGCTTTTGTAATAGGTGTGCAGTGCTAAGGAACAGGTGCATAGTTCCCTTTTTCAGACCAAATTTGGAGGCCTTACCTATGTACAAATTGGGTATGGGATAGCTTGTTGGAAATATTATCAAGTATTCCTTCCATAAAATCTTGAATTTTCTGATTTGGAGGTCATTTGCCCTGTCAAAAGTCTAGTTTCCCAAGACTGGTAAAAATGTGCAAAATGAGGCTGCCTAAATGCAGTGTGTTGTTGCAGGCAACCTTTGAAGGTCTTCCTCAACTCAAAATTGAGCTCATGATAGCTCATTGGAAAGATATTTGTGTCTAGTTATCATTTCACTCATAAAGAAAGTAATTTGGCTGACCAAGCTAGTATAAATATTGATTTTCCTAAGGTCACTGTAGAGGTGCAGCAACTCTCCTAAGGCAACTATATTTTTGGCATTTCCCTAAAACCATGACACATGTGTAAAATTTGGAGGAGGTTTTTCTTCCTTGGAATATTATGGAAAACAACCTCTCTCAATGTTTCCAAATAATTTTTTTATTCCTCAAAAACATCATTGGAGTAGAACCTATCCCGATGAGTGGAACAGGGGATTTATCGAAATGAAGTGAAATGAAGGGGATAAGGGATTTCTAATTTCTTGAGAAAATTTTAGGAAGTAGGGAGGGATGTTAGGAAGTAGGGGAAAGTGAAATTTCAAAAGTTGAGTGAGGGGAAAGGGTTCAAAAGGGAAAAACACAGGCCTAGCCTAGAAAATTGTCAAATTGTAGTAAGAAACTAGGGTTTGTGCGAAAATGAGGAATTTGAGGGATATCAGTGATGGGAAGTGTTTAATAAGGTACATTAAGGATAGGGGAAGGTTTATGAACATCAGGACACAAGTGTTTCCGATGATTTGACCATCCAAGAGAAATTACCTTCAAAACCCTAGGAGAGGGAAATGAGCCTTACCCAAGTACAACTGAAGCACGAAAAAGGTATAAAATGACCCATTGGAACCTGAAATGATGATGACAAGTCTCTACATGATGGTTCACTCAGCTGAATGGTGACATGGAATGACACCTGGAAAACTTTGGAAGGAGTGAAAACAAATCCTAGACCTAATACCTAGTGACCAAATTTTACTTGAAGATTCTCTGAAATGACAAAATTTTACTGTAACATCCTAAAACCACTTTGTAAGAGCATATTTGATCATTGGTGGAAGGCTTCAAAGACTGAAACTAACATTGGCTCTAATGGGGATGGTAGCTCCTTGGAGGTGCTAGGAACCATAGATCTCTGTGAAAGCAAACTAGTGCCTTATCCATTGGGCATGGAGTCAAAAACTCAAACTAAAATGCATGACTAAAAACTAACGAATTGATGACACAAACTGACTTGAAACTAACTCAATACTAACACACAACTAACAAACTGGAAAGACGCTCGAAGTGGATCTTATTCATGAAAACCTACTCTAAATATTCCATTCATCACCTAATTAAGTGAAATGAAACAAGCAATGCAACCAAGTAAGTATTCCAGCTACTGTTTGAATTCTTCACAAGTGTTTTCTTATGAACAACAAGAGGGAACTACTGAAAGGAAGCTCCCATGAAAACTTGTAAATAGATCCGTTGAATGATATGGATTCTCTATCTGACCCCAAAAACACTACATAAGGATCTTGAAATTCATGTGCACTGGGACTTAGCTCATCCAATAGATTACTTTGCTTCTCCTCATACCATGAATGCAAACTTTTGTTTGAGCTTTGTGACAAGACTCTTACTGAAAATGACAAAGAAACTAGCTGCTGGATCAAACTTTCAACACTTTTTTTAAACTCACAGTTAGCTAATGGAGAAGGACTTAGATTGCAGACATCATCCAACACATCAGCTATTGGATTGTGAAAAACTTGAAAAGATAACTGCAACCCATTTTCTATTGGCTCCAATGAGATTACATGATTTTCTATAGGCTGCCCATCTTTTATTGAAGATATACTATGCAAATTACCCTTCAAAAACTGAAATGATTCAAAATAGAATGGTACTGAATCATCTTGCATCATTTTATCATATGGTCCAGCTTCCAAGTCTTTTGTTGGAAATAATACTGAGGGAGGGGGGGGGGGGAATCAGTATTATCTAGTCAATATTTTATTTTTCAAACCCATAACATATACGTTACTTCAGTTAGATAAAACCACGTATATACGCAACTACAAATAAGGAAACCCACGTATACCATGCAGACTTATAATTTAATTTATTCTACAGAGGTTGATCATTAATCCGTGCATCAGAACCATATAAATAGTAACCAGGAATAGTAAAATAGAGCAGAAGACAATCACACACAAGAACACAAGATATAAGGTGGAAACCCAATGTGGGTGAAAACCACCTACTGCAATTCGTCTCTATCTTCTTTTAACTAGAAACTTCTTTTTACAATGATTATGTACTGGTGCATTCCTTTACCAGTACACAGGCTGCTACCTGCAGAGAGCTACAACCCTCTCTCGTTCTCCAGCTTTTCTTGGAAGGGAGCTACAACCCCCTTAGCTCTTGTACTAACTGGGATACTAGTATGCAGGCTACTACCTGCAGAAGGCTACAACCTTCTCTTTTCTTCCAGGGACCACGTTTCATTAATTTTCAGACTGGATCCATGAAAAACAATCAACAATATCCTTTTTACCACTTAAAACTAAATCAAATAGACACTTCTCTGACAGCTGTATCCAAAACACTGTAATAGTATCAACACACCAATTCTGAACCCAGATCACTGCAGCAATAAACAGAAGCAGTTAGAACATAATTCAAGAGATGTACACTATTTCAACAACCAGAAACCTGCGTGCATACGCTTCTGTGTTTGGACCAACCTGCGTATACGGTGTTTTTATTTAGAAAACCAGCGTGTATATTTGCCTTCGCTTCACTGAAACTGCGTACAGATCTATAAAGGATAATTCACTCATTTAAACATTAGTTCACCTAGATTACCAGTTTTATAGATCAAGCATGCGTCACATATAACAAATCAAAATCATACAAATATACTATTATTCAAGCCTTAAGATTTTGACCCATCAATAGAATATATATTTCTCCTTGCGCTTAGGTTCCTTCTTCATTCAGATCCAGATATGTACCATAACCCAATCACTAGTATTCCAGATCTACCGCTTTTTCAGATATTCAATCATTCAACTTATTCTTTTCCAAATGATCTCCTTCCTCTTTTATAGTCTTAGGCCTTTCACAATACCACGGTCCAAAACCATAACCAATTAATACCATGGGCCCAATACTTGGGATCAACACTTCTGACGAGATACGATGGCCCAAAACCATAGGTTCAAATACCATGGACTAAATACCACGGACCAAAAATAAGTTCTTCCACATGTACGCACTTTTTCTTGCGTGAAAGTGCGTGTATACGCATACGTGCCTTTTGAACGTCTAACCCGCGTATATATGCGGATTCGTCAAGTTGAACCTGTGTATATATCTTTTCCTTCATTCTGAGAGCCTGAACTGTGATCTATCACTAGAGTGAGTTGCCATCAAGGACAACACATGTACCATAATGCCAACATCTTCATCTGTAACTTGACAATCAATGGGATTTGGGGGCTGTAATTCTGGATTTGAGAAGTGTTGAACAAGGATTTCATTTCCCTCTAGATGGTCCAGATAAAAAATTGTTGACATTTGATCTCTGATTGCATGAAAGTTGTCTCTGATGAACTAAAATGAAGAAAAATAAAAAGTTAAAGATCCTTCACTTACTTCAAAATTTTATGCACTTTCCTCCTCACTTCCGTAGCTAATATGTGATGGCTGATCACTGTATTCGAGCTGCTGAAAATGAACTTCCTCCTTCCACAAACTAGCTATTGGTTTGTCTACAAGATTAGCTTCTGTTTGTTGAACATAATCATCATCATACTGATCAAACTAAGGCAAATCATCAGTATAAAACACATCATCAAGCATACATGTCATATCAACAGATCTCTCTTCTCCAAGATGATTTATAAAACAATAATTATCAAATATATGACAACTGGGATAAGAAAGAAGATGTTTTGGATCAACAAATTGTTCTTCTTCAATCAACGAGCCATGGGCTTGAAAATTATACTCATTCCTTGTGGTGATCCTTTGCATCATCTCTTTGACTACACTTACCAAAATGTTGAGCTTTACCTCTAAAGATGTCGATTGCTCTTCGGGCCTATGCTCTTCATCTCTTCTTCCTTCAACTTTTCCCTTATGATCAAAAAATTAGCCTCTACATCTACTGCATTGTTCTGCATCTCTTCAAGTGTTGCAAGGTTCCTTTCCATTAGTTGAAACTCCATTTCAGGATCAAAGGCTTCCAGGTAGTGCAAGAGAGCGGATCTAGGAGGAGGTCTTACATTAACCGGTATCAAAAAATAGAATTTGTTAAATATGGCATAAAATTGTTGTACTATTTCCCTTGGCTCTCTTTTCAACTGGTTATACTCTTCTAGAATCAAGAAAGGGTTCTGTCTGACCACCCACTTGTCGAGGGAAACTTTAACGAACTTCTGTAAATCTGAGATGCTTGCATTAGGTAGGGTTTTGAACCAACTCTTGACTTTGCCTTGCAATGAAAGATAAAAAAGCCTAACACTGACATCCTCTTCATCAACTTCAAAAAGATCAAGAAAAGACTCAAAATTCAATACATGTCTCTCAACAGTGATGTTGTTACAATCACCATCAAATATTGGTAGATATAAGTCATGATTTTTAGGGAAAGCATGGGATATAGGAGGTAAAATCAGAGGTTTGTATCAATTTGGAATTTTACAAGGTATAGGGGTATGTATAGAAGGTGTAGAATCAGTCTTGGTCTCTTGAGGCTCATCAGTTTGAAGACGCTCATCACAAGATTCAGAAGACGGGACTTGATCAAGATCAAAGGCATGTGAATATTTTGTATTCACAATCATCAAAGGGAAAGAATCAAATGCAGTTCTTGGATCTTTTCTCGAGCACAATATACCTTGTAAAACCTTCTTGACATTCTTGGGAAAAGAGAAGAAATAATTTATAACAAAGAACATAATGTATTGGAATAAATTCCAAATTGAGTACCTGATCTTTCCATATTGTCTTTTCCTGTTTCTGCTGGTTAGGTTCATCCTCCAGTGGAGTCCTTGGATCTGATCTTGAAACTGATTTAGAGTCGCCAGGTGAATGATTTCAGCCTTGTTGTGTCTGATTGTTGTTCACCATCAACAATCAGATCTGAACTTGATTACATTTTACTGAGGAACACAAAACTACATTCCCCAGTATGGTTGCCACTATGTTAGTGCCTGGATCTACCTCAGGTTTAAGGAAGGCAGGTCTAGGGTAACATCAAACCATGCTTAACCTGGTAGCTAGCCCTATTAGGTCAGGAGAGGGCTCTCTCCTTGTCAATCTCAATTAGAATATCGTGACTAGGGCTTGAGATGACTGAAATGAAATGCTGATTTTAGCCTAGGTATATTAGGTTAGAGGATTTTGATTGATTTTGATAGTTGGTTGCTGGATCAAATGAAGAAGGCAGCTTTGGGTCTGGGAAATCAACTCAGAATTACAAGATGTTCTGTGGGGCGAGGTAGGTAGGTGTTTTGGCACTTTGAATTGAGTGTGATGGTAAGTCTAAGACCAGTGAGGAGTTGGAGAGGGCATGAAAATTTCATGATTCCTTTTTAAATAACAGAAAACATTGAAAACTAAATGTATCCTCAAGGAAGAGCACTGAATATCAATGGATTCCACCTATTTATCTTGATTCATTTAGTTATGAAGAAAGAAATAAATGCTGGCACATATACACATAAGAGAAACTAAATAAAAAAGGAAGAAACAATTTCAAGACACATTACCACAAGAATCCCACAAAATGCTGCAAAACCCTGGTTCATTTCCTTGCCAAACTGCAGAAGTGATTTACAATGAAGCTCAAAGCATCCACAAGAGTCTAACCTTCACAAATGAATCAAAAAGTACATGATATAGGAAAGGAAACTACTCAAACTATCTATCAAGGTTGAATCCTTGAGAAAAGGTGTGGTTTCAACCATATCTAAACTAAGAAGAGGAATATAGGCAGTGGAACAACTTGCCTCTAAAACCATGGAAACTGATTCATTCACCCCCAAACCACTTCAAAATGATGAATCTACCCTCTAAGGTCATTTTTAAATTACATTTACATGGAATAGCATCATTTATAATCATAGGATCATCCAATATGAGAGAAAAAGTCAACTTGTAGAAAAACTAGGCGAAATTTGGATTTTTGTACAAAACTGGCAAAATTCATCCTATGCGCAGTGCCACTGATCCTATGCGCATCATCTTTTCTAGGATAATTTTAGAAGACTTCCCGGATTCCAAATTAGGTGCAGGGTAGCTTGTTGGAAATATTGATGAGCCTACTTTCTGGAAAAACTTGAACTTCTGAATTTGGAGTCCATTTGCCCCTCCAAAAATTGATTCTCCCAAGGCTACTTCCTATGTGGCAAAAACATGGCAGAGAGGACACATTTTAGGTGTTTTTTGTCCTTTTGGAGACCTATAACTTATCCAAAATTCTTGGCCATTTCTAAGCTTCCAAAATGTTCCATGCTGATTCCAAAAATATGAACTTTTTTGTAAGAAAGTGTCCCCAACAAAAGCGCAATGCCACCTATTGGAAAAACCTATTTTTCCAATTCAAAAATTCAAAAAAGTCAAGTTTTTCTCCAAATTTCTTGAAATTTGGATTGAATGATCCTTGTTAGGTGATTTTATGGTCCAATGATACTTTAGCCAAGATATTGAGTTTATCTTGCTCTTTTTTGCTCCTCAAAGCTCTTTTTAGCTTAGGCTTAAGCCTCTTCATCATACTGCCAACATACTGTCCTTTGTTCCATTGTTCACCAACATTTGGAATGCCTGTTTCTTTTGAAATGGTGGTAGGAGACAAGGTGAAGGAGACAACATCAGGGTTCACTTGGCCATTATGTAGATGAGTGAAAAACAATAGGGCAAGCTCATGATGAAATTTTACTCTCTCTACCATTTCATAAAACTGATAACAAGACTAGTGTTTAAAGGTAGCTACAACAAGAGGTCAAGCAAGCAATTCCGTAAGAGTGGTGGGCTCCTATCGGATGATATTTCCCCCTTTTTGTGGATTTATTGGCACATGAGCTTCTCTAGAAGAATCACTGAGAGTTTCCTCTTCCCTCTCATAATCTGAATTTGTCTCCATGCTTATGAATTTGAAGTGATTTTAAAATATGAGGTGAGTAGTGTATATAGGAAGTGAACGCTAGGAGGAAGGGTTTATTTTTTGGAAATGTGGAAGCTAATGGTATTATGAATGTGGATGAGGGGTTTGATAATGAAGTGGATGTAGTGAAGGAATAGGATGTGGGAATTAGGGTTTGGGAATAGGGTATAGGACTAGGGTTTGTGTTAATTATTTAGCTAGGGTATTGCTTAAAGGAAACCGAAAACATTCAAGGCACCAAACACAAATTTCTTGAGAAAGGAGGAATGTTTTACTTAGTTGGAACAAGCTTTAATTTGATTTTTAGGAAGTTTGGAGGAGTTTTAAGGCGATTATGGCTTTTGTAACAGGTGTGCAGCGCTAAGGAACAGGTGTGCAATGTCTTTTTGCAGACCAATTGTGGAGGCCTTCTTGGTGTCCAAATTGGGCGCGGGATATCTCGTTGGAAAGTTTATCGAGTCTAGTTTCCACAACATCTTTAATTTTCCAATTTGAAGGTTATTTCCCTTGTCAAAAGTCCAATCACCAAAGACTAGTCAAAATGTGCAAAATGAGGCTACCTAAATGCTGAGTGTTGTTCCAATCAACCTTTGAAGGTCTTCCTCAACTCCCAATTAAGCTCATGGTAGCTCATTGGAAAGATATTTGTGTATAGTTATCATTTCATACATCAATGAAGTCATTTGGCCAACCAAGCTAGGAAAAATCGTGATTTTCCTAAGGTCACTCTAGAGGTGCAACAAATCTCCTGAGGCAACTATATTTTTGACGTTTCTATAAAACCATGAAAATTATGGACAAAAACCTCTCTCAAGTTTTCAAAATTCATTTTTTTCTTGCTCAAAAACATCATTTGAGTAAAACCTATCCCAATGTGTGGAACAAGGGGGTTTGTCAAAATGAAGTGAAATGAAGAGGATAAGGGGTTTCTAATTCCCTGAGAAAATTTTGGGAAGTAGGGAGGGACGTTAGGAAGCAGGGGAAAGTGAAATTTCAAATGCTGAGTGAGGGGAAGGGGTTCAAAAAGTAAAAACACAGGCCTAGCCTAGAAAATTGTCAAATTGTAGCAAGAAACAAGGGTTTATGGGAAAATGAGGAATTTGAGGGATATCAGTGATGGGAAGTGTTTAGTAAGGTACAACAAGGATAGGGGAAGGTGTATGAACATCAGGACACAATTTTTGCTAATGATTTGACCATCCAAGAGAAATTACCTTCAAAACCCTAGGAGAGGGAAATGAGCCTTACCCAAGTACAACTGAAGTAGGAACAAGGTGTAAAATGACCCATTGGAACCTGAAACGATGATGAAAATTCTCTACATGATGGTTCACTCAGCTGAATGGTGACATGGACGAGCATTTGGAAAACATTGGAAGGAGTGAAACCAAATCCTAGACCTAATACCTAGTGACCAAATTTTACTTGAAGATTCTATGAAATGACAAAATTTGACTATAACATCCTAAAACCACTTTGTAAGAGCATATTTGATCACTGGTGGAAGGCTTAAAAAACTAACACTAATAGTCATCATCATCATTATGGACATTGTTTGCTATTGTTCATAATTATAGGTGTTGTAAGAAATATCGTCAACCCAAAAAATGTGACCAATGCTAGAAAAAGGTTGTTTGAGACACATATGATATACGGAAGAGAAATAACAACTCTATTTTTGAGAGATGATCGATATCATCATTGTTTTCATCGTCATCATGGACATCATCATCATTCATTCCATTATTGTTTTTGATGATGACCTATTTGAAAATGATGATAATGATGATGATGACGAGGATGACAACACTAAAGATAATTCTTATGATTATGACAATGACAACATATTAAAAATTGGGAAGATTCACCGAGGTCATTAGCATCATCATCATCATTGTCATTGTAACCACTATTGTCTTTATCATCACAATCACAATTCATGTCATCGCCATCATCTTCATTTTCATCATTGTCAAGATTATTAACATTTTCATCAATTGTTCATCATTGTCAATACCATGAGGAATATCATCAATGCAGAAAATATGATGAGTGTTGGAAAAGGGATGCAAAAGTGAACATAAAAATGGGGGCAAAAATAGAAGTAAAATTGGATGAAAAGTGGATGCAACATAAGTAGATGCAAAAAACATGGCAAAACTGACACAAAAGTGGATGGAAAAGCAGATGCAATTGTCAATGAAAACTTGGATGCAAACATGAATGCAAAAGTGGAAGAAAACATGGGTCCAATAGTAGGCATAAAAGTTGGCATAAATTTTGGTGAAACAAATGTGGATGCAACAACGGATGCAGAAAAGGACACAAACTTAGATGCAAAAAAGAGACAAACATGGATTCAAAATAAGATGAAAAAATGGATGTAAATATGGACGAAAACATGGGTGCAATAATGGACACAAAAGTAGATGAAAAAATGGATGCAACAAAAGAGGATGCAATAGGGGATGCAAAAACATACACGATATTTGATGCAAACTTGAACACAAAAGAGGGTGAAAATGTGGATGCAAAAGTAGAAGAAAATGTGGTTGCAATGGTAGGTGTGGCGCAAAAAAAGTGGATGTAACAATAGACAAAAAAATATGAAAAAATAAGATGCCAAAAGGGATGTAAAAGTGGAAGCAAACATTGATGCAACAGACGAAACAAAATTGGATGAAAAAATGGATACAATGGAAGTAGATACAAAACGAGATGCAAAACCCAATGCATAAACCTTATAAAAAAGTTGATGCAAAATTTGATGCAATATTTGATGCAAACGAGGATGTGAACATGGATGCAAAAGTCGAAGCAAGCATGGCTACAACAGTAAGTGCAAAATATGGTGCAAATTGTGGCACAACAAAAGTGGATGTAAAAGTGAATGTAATGACAAATGCAAAAAGAGAATCAAAGTATGATGCAAATGAAGATGTAAAAATGGATGCAAAAAGTGGACTTTAAAACGGGTGCAATAGTGGATGCAAAATTGTATGCAAAAGTGGATGTAATAGAAGTGGATGCAAAATGAGATACAAAACCCGATGCAAATCCTGATCCAAAAGTGGATACAAAAAGGGATGAAAAAATAGATGTAAAAGTTGATGAAAACCTAGACGCAAATGAGGATGCAAATGTGGACATAAAATTATAATCAAAAGTGGGTGCAAAAGGAGGTGCCAAACTAGGCACCAATTGTGGCACAAAAATATTAGATGCGATAGTGGGCACAATAATAGATGCAAAAGAGGATGTAAATATGGATGCAAAACAAGATGGAAAAGTGGATGCAACAAAAGTAGATGCAAAATTATATGCAAAACTATATATAGACCTTGATGTAAAACTTAGCGCAAAGGGGATGCAAAAATTGTTGCAAAAACTTATTTAAAAAGGGACGCAACAGTTGATGCAAGTGTAGGTGCAAAATGTGGATGCAAATGAGGATGCAAAAGTATGTCAAACAAAATTGGGTGGCAAACTTGATGCAAAACCTGGAACAAAACCTAGTGCAAAGGATGACACAAAACTTGGCATAAAATTTGGTGCAAAACCTATTGCAATAGCTGGTGCTAAACTTGGTGTAAGATTTGGTGCAAAACTCGATGCAAATTTTGTGTCAATTTTTGCACCATATTTGATAAATGGGTGCAAATAGCACCAAAAATGGGCCCTAGATGAAAAAAATAAGTAAAAAGGGATTCTAATCATAGGGATTTGTTGTAGTGGTAGTTAATTAGTTGATTGAAGACACGATGAAGCCTACAAAGCATGTGTTGAGGTACCTCAGAGGCACAACCGAGTATGGGTTATGGTACAAGAGGACAGAGGGAGTGGAGCTCCAAGGCTTCACCAATGTAGATTTGGTAGGGAGTCCATCAAATAAGAAAATTAATGCATGTTCTATCTTGTTGACGGTATTGGACCCACCAACATTCATGGGATCTCCCTGATAAGAAGACCCAACTAGTCCTTAGACTGTTTGGAGTAGGAGTCCCAATAGTGGGTGGTAGCGTAATTCCTTAACTATGGTAGCGTGCATAGATAAGTATGATAACTTTGGGCTAAAGAAAGTGTGTGACCTTACAGCGAGTCAAGTGCGATGCATGTGGGTTACAACACATAGAGGTGAAAAGGAAGCATGTTCCTTAGAATCTTGTAATGGTACGCAGCCTGAAAGGAACACACGAGCGAAATGACATCACAAGTTGAAATGTAGAATAGTCCACAAAACAAAGTGGTGGGTTAATCCAACAACACACATCAATAATATTCATACAATTTCATACAAAGTAGTTCATAAGAAAATTCGTAAGTTAAACAACATACATTTCTAAAGCAACCAAAATAGTCCAACTACCATAACAACATATGCATGAAAGCATGCTGGATCAGTTATTATTATTATAAGTGAAAGTTTGATCCATACATACACCATTGACAACCACTAGCCCCAATAGTGGAACATTACAGTCAAGAACATCTGCTGCTCTAAAGAAGTATACTTTCTCTACACTTTGGAGAAGCCAAGGCTCATCACAATACTCCCAAGCCTTTTCTATGCCTAAGCCTAGCCAAAAACTTGGCTCCCAAAAACTTGTTCTATGAGT
Organism: Pinus taeda; assembly: GCA_000404065.3. NCBI lineage: Eukaryota > Viridiplantae > Streptophyta > Pinopsida > Pinales > Pinaceae > Pinus > Pinus taeda. The sequence continues at coordinate 58,249 of APFE030803499.1, forward strand.
TATGAGGTTCTATTTATAACAAAGGGTGGGGTGATCATTGACATTCCCCTTTGTGACTCTTTGACTACCCTCATGATTCTTCAACTTCTTTACAAATAACTCATTACATTAAATAGTGACTGTTCACATTCCACTAATGACACTTGGTATTTCACTTACAACGTATTTACAAATAGTATACATTTTCCACATGTACCCATGTGAGACAAAATGGGCTAGAGAAGACCTAACAAACAAAAAACTATGACTCAGATGTTTGGGGAAAGATCCACTCGACAACCTCCACTTGATGCTTCTTGGTCATGTATTCATACCAAGATTGGTATTGTGTTATGATGTCCCCAAACTACTTAATGCTGTCTTTCTGATAGCAGACCCTTTCCTCCATAGCTTCTGGGTATACGGTCTTGGAACCTTTGTCCAACTCATCTTGAAGCATGTGCATCATGGTATTGACCATGAAAAGAACACCAATATACTTTTGTATGTTTTGTGTGCTTTGCTCCAAGTCATTGATGGTGGCCTCTCACCTTAGCTGCTCCATGTTCCTATTGATCTCTAGTCAGACTCGGTTCTTATGCCTAGATTTGGTGAGGGAATCGATTGACTGGATCCTGTGAATTATTACCATGACATCCAAACACTTATACAACCACGCATATGAAGCATGTATGGTACCGATGTACAAGGTGAGCTATTCATAGTTTTAGATCAACATCCAGATCTTTGCTTTGTCTAGCTCTACCTATGGCTTTATCATCTTCGGAAAATGAAGCGGGGATCCCTTGTACCTCATTGTCCATTCTTGCTCATGGTCGATAAAAAAATGTATGTCCTTGAGAGTTTGGAAAATCCTCCTACTTCACTGCTAAAAGCCATATAGATGGACAACCACCTTATGCATGGTGACAAATCTGTCATAGAGTTTCCACATGGTGGTCTCAAGATTTGATACTTTAGCAAGTATTACTTTCCTCATCTCTTCCATTGTAGAACCTGTGTGTTACTCTACCTTATTCATGGTCACTTGCAATTTATTTTCCATCTGTTTATTCTCTGCTAACATGACCTTTACATTTGAGCTCGTGGCTCCTCCATAAGCTAAGGTGGCATTATCCATGGAAACTGGGTGCTTTATGACATCTAACACTATCACCCTTTCCTTCAGGAATGCAGGTGACAAGTGATCATTTGGGAAATGATTTATTCATGCTTTTACAACCTTATTTTGAAACTCATGGAATGATAGATTATACACATCCATCACTAGATCATCATCAAGGAGAACAACCTCTCCTTGCTCAGTCGAGACTAGTTCTGACACTAGAGGGGGTGGAGACTGAGGTGTGACATTGGGTGCATGCAGCATGAGATCAGTGTCTTGATCATGTGGTTCATCTGCCAACTCCATGTCTGTCACTTTGATCAATTGATCAATTTTCTAAGCAAGTTCAAGATCCTGCATCTTCTCACCCTCTACTTCAACTACTGGTTGTTTTGACTCCTCAACCTATATGGGTGTAGTTGTTATGTCATCATGCCTTTCCTTTCATCTTCTTCCTGTTTCTACTTCTCTTCCCTCTCTCTCCTTCTTAGCTCCTGCTCTTCCTTCAACTTGTTCTCCATTTCCTATAAATTCCTTTCTACTTCCTCCAACCTTTACTTTAATTTCTTCATTTGCTTTTCCCTCTTTATGCATTGTTGCCTCTTTTCCTCCACTGCAAAAGATGCTTTTTCAATGCGAGGATCTTCTTTGAACTTGTATCTTTTCTCAGCCTTTGGGTTCTCAGAAATCTTCCTCTTACCCTTGTCCTGCACTAGTTTACTGCTTCTTGCTATTGTTTTGTTGCTTCCTGCAGTGTTTCTTCCTACAGAGAAACTTTCCATGTTGTGGCTATACTGACCGGTTCATCGAGCTTGGAGTAATTGTAACAATACCTCAAAGGTTCCTCCTCTGCCCAATAAAATGTCTTGTGGATCCATGGATAATACACCTTCACACAGTGGTTCTTGCAAATACCACTGGGATCATACAGATTGAAGTATTTGGTGCCGAACTCAAACTTCACTATTTCCTTAGCTTTGGCATCAACATCTTTCAAGATTTGAATCTTGTACAATCCAATCCGCAAAGGAAGAGTGGGCCATGGTTCTTTCTTCTTCCTATGCAGTCTTGATGATAACCATGTGGAGAGGTAATATGAGACCTCTTGCATGACTAGCTTGTCCATGGCATACCTTGGTAGAAAATGCATAGGCTTCTATCTACCAAACATCCCGATGAAGGTGCCATCAGGTGAGGCATACCAATCTACGATTTTAATTATTTCCTCCATCGCTTCTTCATACATGCAAGGTGGATCCTGCTCAAATATCAACTCGTATAATGGGATGATGAAATGGTAAGCTAGCCTTGCCATAACTCCTCGGTAGCTGTATTCAGAAATAAAATTATAATAAATTTGATGATAGTGTCTTTTGGTGTCCATGTCCAACCCATGCTAGGAAATTGATGCTAGTCACATATTGCATCAAGTAAATACGCAGATATGTAGAATCTCTCCTTCTCATTCTTGGGCAGATTATAGGCATTAGTCACATGGATTTTCAACTAAAGAGCCAACAGATCTGACTAGTTGAATGGCCTCTCATCATTCACCAACTAGTCCAACACAACCACCCAATTTTCTGGAAAAGTCTTTGTGCTCTCTTGACTGCATAATCAGCATGCAAAGATGATCAAGAACTAGTAGGCCTTCCTAAGTGATTTTGTCTTGTAAACATGAGTGGGTGTCACTCTAAAATTTGACGGCTCTTTCACCCAATGATTTACAATATCTCTGGTGTTCAAAAAGCTATGGGTGGCATATAAAATTGGATCCATTTTGTTCACTGACTGAGGTAAATGAAACATCTGCTGATAGTTCTCCACCCCAAATTTGGAAAACATTATCCCACTAGCACTGCTCAATGTCATAGTCTCTAGATATATATGTGAGACAATCTAGTGGATGATATCCACACATGGGAAGGAGGGGTACTTGCATTCAATCTTATGAAAGCCTGCCAATGGATGTTGATATAAACCTGTCGATCCCCTAAGTCTTCCTTGAAGTCCCTCGCAAAGATATCCTTGATTTCCTACCATGTTAACTTCATGATGTTCTCAATGAATAATTGAGTGTCTACATAAAATGGAAAATTCACTCACACTTGCTCAACTGCTTCCCCAGTGGTACTCTCGACAATATCCTTTGATGTATCTATCTTGGAAGCCATGTTACCTATAACTGCTGGATAATTTCTAAAAAATTGTTGTACCTGGAGACAAAGAATACACTCATGGCATGAAAATGTTAGCTTGAAACCAAAATCACTTCAATAATAGACCAAGCAACAAATTGGGAAAATGTTGGGAAGGATTGTGCAATATTAGTTCTCAGAGGTGATTAACTGTCAACTGGAACTCCATATTCCATAGTCCCAGTAGTCAGTGGGGAGGCCTTGATGACTTGAATTGTGCAATGTATAGTTCAGTCTGGGCATATGCCAGGAGAGACTACACATTCCACAGTCTTAGTGGCCATGGAACGAGGCTAGCTCCTGGAATTGTGAAATGCACAGCTGGAGCTAGGCTTGGGCAACCTCCACGCAATTCCAAAAGCCAAACTTGAGGCCTTGAGTTCCAGAAATGCGTAGTGCATGTTTGGGAAGATGAGATTCGGGCCAAGGAAGCCAAAATTTGCACAAGGGAAGTGAGAAATCGAACAGATCTGAAGGATTGAATGATGCTAAGTGAAGATCTAAGTGAATGATCATCCATACAAGTGAAACATGTGCAAGAATAAACCAAAATGAAGGAAAATGAAGTATACAGAGGGAGTCGCCGCAACGACAACCATTAGTTCAAAAACCAGGTAATGCATGCAATAGTTGGGAAAGGCAATGCAAAACTTAAAATACAGCTTCTACAAGCTAAAACAAGTTGAAATTCTAGTGGTTGTTCAAAAAAATCAGTGAAACAACACTCTCACTCGCTAAAAATCAAAAGCGATAAAAAAAGTATAAAAATGCTAGAAAAGAAGACTTACCTAGAAAAGCAATGTGTTGGACATTGGATAAACCAACACTCCCTGTGTGTTTCGTGGCATGGACAAACTGTCTCTCATGGATCCTTATCTTTGGCGATGCAATCATTTACTAACACCTGCATGTTTTTGTCTAATGACAATTGTGATTCCCAACAAGTGGTATCAGAGCGTAGGTCACGAATTCGATACACACTCGACTTGCATTAGGGGGAAGATTGTTGGACATTAGATAAACCAATGCTCCTTATGTGTTTCGTGACATGGATTAATGTCCTCTAATGGATCCTTATCTCTAGTGATGCAATCACTGACTAACACCTGTGGGGTTTTGGTCTAATGACAATCGTGATTCCCAACACAATGATGATCGCACCTGAGGTTCCTTGATCTCCTCGGGAATGCTAGAGCTCTAGGATCAAATGTTAAAATGTGCTCCAGCTGTGCTGATTAAATATATTTGGTTGATTTACAGTTTATGACGCGAAGGCCAAAAATCAAGGAAAAAGCAACACTTGGTGGCAGTTTCCAAAATAACTCTAGTGTCTCCTCGGGGCTGCTAAAAATAGATCCCAATTTTTTTGGGATGCTTTTTTTCCTTTTTCTTTTTTAGGAAAACATAACATGCATTTCCTTAAGAGATTGTGTAGTTTTGGGAAGGACTAGGAAACTCATTGACTCATGCATTGAGAAACTTCTGAGGGAGAAGCTTCTGCACAATTTATGAGCCAAGTGGCTTGGGGTTGTCTTTCATGCTCTACGCATTTTCCCAACTGAAGGAAGGTTGTCAACTAGCTTTGCACAATTTTGGAGTTGAAGGCTCACTATCAACTTGGACTGTGCAATTCCTAGGAGCAAGGCTGATTTCCCTCAAGGATTGAGAAGTTCCTTAAGTCAAGCCTGGAACCAAGTTGAAACCAAGTGAGGGGATCGACTTGTGGGTTAGATAGTAAGTCAAGTGAGAAAAAACAAGCCATAATGCGAAAAATGAAGTTCACTCAAAGCACAAGTACCTGGGTCAGTGCGAGATGAACTGCTGTGATTTAGGAGGGAGGCTCAAAAATGAAGCATAGGAAAATTTTTGGAAGGTGGTTGTAGTCGCTACAACATATCTTCAATGTTGGGTCTATAGTTATTTCCTGATATAGCAGGAAAAAGAGGTTCGTGGCACTCAACCCAACAGAGGTTGAATACATGGTTGAAATTCAAGCAACATGTGAGTCCATTTGGATGAGGAAAATACTTGTGGATCTTTCCAGTCAGGAGATGGATCCAACAATGATTTATTGTGATAACTAGAGTTGTATCAAACTCTTTGAGAATCCATTATTTCATGATAGATCCAAGCACACTGATATCAAGTACCCTCACTTGCGGGATTGTGTGCAAAAGAGAATTATGATGCTACAATACATTCCAACTGAGGAGTAGGATGCATATATATTGATAAAGGCATTGTTAAGAGGCAAATTTGAATTCCACATGTGTAGGATAGGGGTGGTGCAAAATCTCTTTCTTGCTAAGAGGGAGTGGTAGAAATTGTAGCAAGAAAGGCTAAATTTGACTCGTGCCTTAGTCAAATTTAGTAATTGCACATCAACATGATGAATTAGATTGTAGTTAACGTGTGTGACATGGCTTGTGTCTACTAGTTATATGCTAGAAGTAGAGTTGTGCATGTAGTGATTGCTAAAATTTAGCAAGATAGTTCAGTTATTTTCAGTTTGGCTTAGTTAACTGAGTTGAAGTACTTAGTTGAGTCAGTTGAAGGCCAGTTGAGTAGTAGAACTGTTGTTAACTCAGTGATATCTCAATTAAACTAGTCAATCAGCTAAAAATAGCCTAGAAACGCATGGAATTCAAATTTCTTAGTTGGAGTGGAGGAAAAGACACATTGTCATTATCAATTGTATACTAGTTGAGTGTACATGCTTGGTAGTTAAGACGGTGAATAATTCCTTAGAAATTGCACAATAAAATAGGAGAAAATTCCTACTTTTTAGGATCTGATTTCCCATAGGATTATGCAAGGAAATATGAGCAAGCTAGGGCCTTAAATTGGCTAAGTGGTGGCCATAACAGGAAAATAAGAAAGAGAATAGGTTTACAGTGCAGGGTGTTCTTCAAGATCGAAGCAAGACATTGTAATATCTTTTCATTCTCATCTGATTAATGAAAAGCAATGGAGGGGTTTTTCCCAGCTGGGTTCCCTTGAAAATAATTGTGTTCTTATGTTGTTTTAATGGTTTCATGGCGTTACATGTGTTTCTAAATTTTGATTTCCATTCCGCAAAATAGTAGAGGATATTTGTAATCTCTTGATTTCAGTTCAATTTCATCAGTAATAGTAAATTTCTATTAATTTCTACACATAAAAAATTATTATTATTATTTTATTATTTTTAATTGAAAACATAAATGTAAAGCTCGAGACAAGATTTGGAGCTTCTCTTGCTTTAGGTTTTCAATATTTGCAATATAATAAAGAAAAACATTAATTTATTTTCTTGTTCTTTTCCTTTTCTTCTCTTTCTTTGAGTTTCAAGTACTTGTAATATAATGAAAATTATTAATTCTACTCTTCGATCACATCAACATATACACAATAAGAAATCAACTCATTATATGTAAACATTATTATTTTATTTTCTTTTTCCTTAGCTTCCCTTTCTTTGAGTTTTGAGTACTTTTAATGTAATGAAAAGCATTAATTCTATTTCTCCATCTCATCAACAAATATGTAATGAAAAATCAACTCATCATATACCAGTATCAACTACCAAAACAAAGATGACAATTTTAGCAGCATGACGTTTTTTTTCCAGGTAAATGAATTTTTGAAGTCACTTACAAAGGTTAAATAGTTATAGGATTGCAAACAATCAATTAATGAGCTAAAATTACAATTAATAATGAAACATAAAAAGAGTTTTATTTGTGGGTTTGGTCAATCAAGTGAATGTTTCACACCTAAAAGTGAGCCAAATTCCTCTTTAGTTGACTCACGAACATCCAAACATTGTTAATTTTCCATCTCCAAATCATTGTTGAGTCTACATTGCATTATTTCCATTTATTATTGAGTTTCTTCACTGCTTTTCTATTCTCCAATAATTATATTGGAAGGGGGACTCCTATAATACCTCAATTATGATCTCCATTGTAGAAGAGGAAGGAAGAGATTAGTGGGTTGAGATTCTACAACTAGGAAAAGTAAGGGGATTATAAGAGGTTTAAGGGGATAAGGGGAAAATACCTTAGCTAGTGATATAACCTAAGACTTATAAGATTGGATTATTTTGTCCTAAGATTTTAGATTAATTACATGAAGGAGACACATGGGGTTTGGAGATAAAAAGTTAGATCATGGGATTCTCATGAAGCACATGTAGAGTTAATGCCATGCAAATATAATTTTTAGAATCCGTGCGTGTAAGGGGGAATTCAAACTATCATTTGGTTGGGAGAACCAATAGAGTCCTCTCTTGGCACACTAGCAACAACTTTTTGTAAATGAATTATGCATTAATTGTGAAGGAATTATGATCATTAGGAAGAGTAGTTGTTGTTACTAAGAGGTATTTAATTGCAAGTAAGAATTATTGGATTGTTGATAATGAGATTTCTTAGTTATCATATGCTTGACGCTTGGAGGGAATTGGGATATACTAAGGGACTACTTAGTAAAGAAGGTGGGAAATAAATTATGATATTTGAAATCTGGTTATGTGAAGAGAATTATAACTGACCATAGATAATTTTTCCCTATTATTCATAGCCTTAGCTTGAGGGTGGCCTCCATTGAAGAGAGATTAAGTGTAGAATAGACCCTATGGTTGGGTGGAATAACATCTGTCTGCAACTAGTTGGTGGATAATTTCCAGAATGATAAGTATTCTTGCTTTAGTTGTGTAACTGTTGAATTATTAACATTACACCAATAAGCATGTCTATTTTGGAGTAGGTATTTTACAATTTTAATTTAATTATAAATAATTATTAGGTACATGGTACAAATTTAACCTCCACAAAATATTCTAGAATATTCTTAGTAGTAGTCACAAATCAAAGGTTGAGATTTATCTCAAAAGTGATTATTCCCTTTCTGAGTTATGGTTATTTGGGCATATCATATTGATAAGCCATGGTATAGGCCCGTGATATTCTAACAAATCTTATTTACAAGTTAGCAATATCATGGTAAAATGGGAGTGAATCTCCATTGTTATGAATCTTGTTACATGTTTCTTTTAATATATATACGTTTAACTCATATCTTAATTCTTATTATAATTAATAATAATAATAATATTAATAATAATAACCATAATAATTTAGATTGAAGTTATAGTTTAGTTATTTTTTATTATTTTTTTAATCTTGGAAATGTAAAATGTATCATGAAGTAAGTGTTTTGATGCTTATAACTAATTTTGAATCCAAAATAATATTGATAATGGGGAAGGAGAAGGGTTGAATCATTATTATTCAATTTTTAATAAACTTTAAATTATTTAAGTTATTTCTAATAAACCACACAAAAACACCATAAATCAAACTACAAAGATAGATAATAAGACTCTAAATTTTACATGGAAACCCATATAGGAGAAAACCACATAAAAACTTCTTCTTTATATATGATTGTAGGCACCAATATATGGTCACATGAATATTTTGGAACCAACCTGTTAGAAAATTATATATTATAGAGCAATGGAACACATAAAATATTGTAGGAATATAAACACAGAAAACACATAAAACAAGAGAGACACAGATATACGTGGTTCACCCCATTTGGGCTCCGTCACAGAGAAACAACCAGTCCTTCCTTTTATATTATCCAACAAACTGAAGATATACAACCTACAATAGATTCACTATAATTCCCTCTTCACTCTCAATATCCTCTCTCTTCCTCACTCAGAATACAGATATACATAGACACTACAACTCCCTCATATATAGCGAGGGATTTCCTTATAGGGAAAAAGCCCTAAATTAAACATAACTTCTACCGTCTGATCTCTGCCTAATGAACAACCTAGATTGACTACAAAATTACAACATTTTACAAGGCAATTTTGCATCTATTTTTAGCTTCGGGGGCGCTGCCCTCAATCCCTCACCAGAGGGGGGCTACAAATAATCATCGTTGCCCCCCCTGGACCCCCCTGGACCCCCCTGTAGCGTATATTTTATGGGCGGCTTTGCCGCCCCATTACGAACTAGGGTCCAATGTGGTGATACCTTTGAATAAAGAAGATAATCAGGCTCGATACCCATAAATCTACCACTTGGAGACTGATTATAGTAACTCCACCATTGCTTCATTTGTTGGACAATGACTCAACTTTGGACATGGCTATTTCTCATCTTCTTTATCATACTTGAAGACCAATTGAAACTGAGCAGACTCTCAGTTTCTCCCTGGTTACAACTTTTGTTAACATATTTGCAAGATTCTGGCTAATGTGTATCTTTTCCATCTTCAACTATCCATCTTCCAATACTGACCGTATGAAATGGTACTTGAGCTGTATATGTTTAGTATTGGAATGAAATGCAGAGTTCTTTGCAAGATGTATGGCACTCTCGCTGTCACTGTATAACCTGCCCAACTCCTACTTCTTACTCAATTCATCCAGAAACCTTTGTAACCAAATAATTTCTTTACTAGCCTCTATAGTAGCAACATACTCTGCTTCTATTGTTGAGAGTGGAACAACACTTTGCAGTTTTGAGACCCAGCTGACAGTTATTCCACCTATAGTAAACACATACTCTGTGGTGCTCCTCCTATTATCTCTATCATCCGCCATATCTGCATCAACATATCCCTATAGAGTAATGTTTGAATCACCAAAGCATATGCTTGATTTGTGGTACCTCTCAAATATATAAGAATCCACTTTATTGCCATCCAATGTTATTTTCCTGGATTATTCATGTACCTATTTACAACTCCCACTGCATGTGTGATCAGGGGCTCATGTCCCAAGTGTCGAAAAATGCTCAAAATTGAAAGTGATCAAAATTGGCTCGAACCTAAATGATCGGATAGATCTCTTCCTCCCGATTCCGGTGCCGCAAACGGTTCGAAAAATGGTCGCCGTATGCGAAAGTTATGGCAAAAACAAAATCGCCCAATGACCCTTAATTTTTGAATTTTCAAAAAAAAATTAAAAAAAGAATATTCCGAAGAATATTTTTTTTTAACAGCCAATCAGAGGCTTCCACGTGGCAAGCCTGAAGGCCGCCACATGGCACAAAGCTGACGTAAGCAAGAGTCATGCGTATGTTTAAAATTTTGGTTGAACGGGTTGTGAATCGAACCCCTAACCTTCTATGCAATATTCAAACAACTTACCATTGCACCATGGGAGCGGACATGCAAATGGGGCGAAGGTTAATGTTTATGAATTGTGAATTACACATGGCGGGAAATTTGGGGGGGCCAGCCCCTAAGGGCCAGCCCCGCCACCATATGACCACGCACCAGGAACCGGGGCTAGCAACTAACCGCCGGGCGCGAATTCCAAGGATAACCGCCGAGCCAAACACGTGATCACATGCGGATTTGGTGGGCAGTTAAGTTCAGTTGGCGGCACATTTGGCGGCCTTAATTGGCCTCTACAGTGAGTTAACTGGAGTTTTTTTAGGGGAAATTGGCAGTTTCCATTAAATGGCCATAATTTTGGCTAGGAAAGGTGGTTTTGGACGAATTTTTTTTTGATTTTGGGTATTTTGGACGTTCTGAAGCCATTGGCATAGGTATTTTTGCCATCAGAGGTCATTTGTACAGGTTTTGGAGCCGTGAAAGTTCTAGGAGCCACTAGGGCCCAGTATTGTGAGAACTGTTTCAGGTTGCAGGTATCCATTGGAGGTGAACCAGCAGTCAATCCTGAAGGATTAATGTGTTCTGAATCCGATTTTACAGTCCATTTCACCTGTATAGACTTCTAATCAGCTGTAATTTCATTTTGAGCATATAATCAAAACGAGGGCTGACCCATTTGGGTGCCTTGGACCTAGCAGACGTAGCCCAGGAGGGGTGAACTGCTTCATCAACTTCTTTTCCATATGTGGTTGATTTATTTTGCAGAACAAATTCATTTTGATGTGTTAAACAGTCAAAGGAAATATTTCTGCTATGCTTGAATGGTTCATGAACAGCTGAAAACTTCATTGGTTTCTTTACTGCAAGACATGGGAATGTTTTTAACATGTTTAATACTGAATTGAATACCTTGCAAACCTTTTTCAAGTAGTTTCAAATTCAGATCAAGATGGTATCAGAGCCAAGTTGTTGTTTCTTTGTATCAAAAGCAGTGAAATAAGCTATAGACAGAGCCTGAAACAAGCCAGGAAGCCTTCGAAATGCTCTTGTTATACAATTGCAAAGTAGATAAATGCTCTTTCAGTCAATCTCTGGTGTAGTTGTCTTTTGATTGTTTTTGTACAAAGATCTTCTAACTGTCTTGCAAGTGTTGATGCTACCAGGTTGCTTGAATAAGAAAGGGTTGTTGTTTGACAATTGGTTAAAGCTTGTCATTTGATTGAAAGCTTTGAGAACCCTTATTTGGAAGTTTCTCTTGTTTAATTGACCATTTCCATAATGTCAACTTCTTCCACAAGTGAAGGTTTCCCCTTCACAAAATTCTTCAATGATGACATGAAGAATGAGTTCCTAAAGGTGAAGGACATGGTGCAGATTCTCATTGAGGATCAAAGAGAAAGTGTTAAGCTTCATGCACAATTGATGGCGATGAAGGATGAGAAGGAAATAATTCTCCAAAGACTGCATGACATGGAGAAACAACTCCTTCAAGCTCAAGAAGCTTTGTCCAAGAAAATGCATGAGGATGAGGTAAATCATTCAAACTTGTCTTCAATTTCCTCAATTGAAAAGTGTGTTGGTTCTTTTGAGAAACATACAAGAGGTATTGGTTCCAAATTAATATTTAAGATGGGCTATCAAGAAGGCAAAGGTTTGGGCAAGTATGCACAAGGCATGGTTGATCCTATTTCAGTTGTGGAGCGACCCAAGAATGTTGGTCTTGGATATGAACAGTTTAATGGTGAAGAATTCAAATCTTTGAATGCATGTGATGCAAATTTAAAAGGAACCTTTATCCCAAGTTCTCAAATGAATATATGCCAAAACTGTTTCAAGAATGATTGCCATTGTTTTAAGCCATCATTGCAGCAAGTAGAGGGTAAACATGTCGCTTATGGCGAGCATGCAAATATAAACAATTTTCAAGACAAGCACAGTGATGAAAGTCTGAAAAGGAAAGTTGTCTCCTCTACTAGTTCATCGTTTCTCAAAGACAAAAAGGATGGACATTCTATGTAGCAAAAGAGGAAGTTTTGTTGCACATTTTGTGGTGGATTTAACCATGTTGCTTCAAGATGCTGGTTGAAAAAGAAAGCACACATGAAGCAGATGAGGCAAAGAAAACTTTCTCAGAAAGCGCTTGAAAGTTGCAAATTTTGTCAAAACAAGGGACATCATGTTTCTCATTGTTGGACCTTGCATCGAACAAGTCGTCCAAAGCACATGCAGCTTGAGGACAAAAACATTGGCACAAGTGGATCTATGGATTCCATTATCGATGTGGAAGATTCACATGAAGAATTGCTGCTGCAACAAAAATTGCCATTGAAGTGGCTTGGTAAGAAGTGGATGAACTTCTTGATACAGTAATACATACTCCTTTTTGTACATACAAACTTTGGATGTATGCATGTTTTTTTATGTTGTTGCAAAAATTTCGCCATGAAGGTAAAAGATGAGTATGAGACTCACTCTATCGCAGTAAAACTTATATTCATTTCAGCTTCGAAAGTACATGTACATGTGATCAAGGATATTGTACTTTTGATTGTACTTAAGAGAAAGTTGAAAGATGAACTACATGCATGAGAATGATATGCATGAGCATAGGGATCATGATGATTTCCTGGTATCTTAAACATGTATGTGTGATTAACTTGAAGGGTTGATTACATTGTGTTTAATCATGCATGTTAGGAAAGTACTTGATGTTGAAGAAGAATCAGTTAATTCTTCAAATGTCAAAGTGTGAATTTGGAAAGACTTCTTTGGTTTATTTGGGACACATAGTAGGAGGAGGTACTTTGAGGATTGATCCTGCTAAGATTGAGGCTATTGTGAAGTGGCCTACTCCCAAATCCATAACAGAGGTAAGAAGTTTTTTGGGTGCAGCTCAATATTGGAGGAAGTTCATCTCTAACTTCTCCTCTATAGCAGCGCCTATGCATGCAGTGACAAGTGTGAAGTGTGTTTTCCAATGGGGAGGCAAGCAGCAAAAAGCTTTTGAATCTTTGAAAGAGAAGCTCATTCTTCTCTTATTGCTGGCCATTTTGGTGTAAGCAAAACAGTTGCACATCTACAGAGTGACAGGGATTCCAGATTTGTGGGGAATTTTTGGTCCAACCTATGGGAGATGATGGACACAAAATTGAAGAACAGTATTGCTTTCCATCCGCAAACAGATGGACAAATTGAAGTTGTGAACAGAACCATTGTGCACCTCTTGAGAGGATATTGCAGAAAGCATCCCAAGCTTTGGGATGAACATTTGCATTACATACAACATGCTTACAACCGTGCCAAGCACTCTTCCACAAA
>APFE030803499.1:72017-88878 GCA_000404065.3 Pinus taeda
TTTGGGACACATAGTAGGAGGAGGTGCTTTGAGAATTGATCCTGCTAAGATTGAGGCTATTGTGAAGTGACCTACTCCTAAATCCATTACAGAGGTAAGAAGTTTTTTGGGTGCAGCTCAATATTGGAGGAAGTTCATCTCTAACTTCTCTTCTATAGCAGCTCCTATGCATGCAGTGAAAAGTGTGAAGCATGCTTTCCAATGGGGAGGCAAGCAGCAAAAATCTTTCGAAGCTTTGAAAGAGAAGATTAGTTCAGCTCCGGTCCTTGCATTACTGGATTTGAGATAGCCATTTGAGATATAAACCAATGCTAGTGATTAAGCCATGGGTGCAATTATTCTACAGCATGGTAAGCCTATTGCTTTTCATTATGAAACTTTTAATGGTGCTGTTGTAAATTATCCTACCTATGATAAGGAGTTGTATGCATTGGTACAAAGCGTCAAAAAGTGGAAACACTATTTGATGGGCAAAGAAATTGTTATACATACCGACCATCAGCCCTTACAGTACTTGCAATCACAAAGCAAGTTACAACAATCACGACACTTCAGATGGATGGGCTTCTTGCAACAGTTCCATTTGGTAATAAGGTACAAGAAAGGTACTCTGAATAAAGTTGCTGATATGCTTTCAAGGCTTATTATTGGTGCCGTTACTTTACTTAAAAATGATTCCATTATACATGATAGTTACATAGAACAATATGCATGTGATGATGACTTTAAAGATGTGTATGATAACTTGAGTAAAGGGAATCATGTAGAGGAAAATGACTATCACATGCATAAAAATTTGCTGTTTCATTTGGGAAAGTTGTGTATACCATGGGGGAGATAATAAATGTAATAAGAGAAGCTCATTCTTCTCTTATTGCTGGCCATTTTTGTGTAAGAAAAACAGTTGCACATCTACAAAGGTATTGTTATTGGCCTTGCATGGTAGATTTTGTTTCAAGGTTCATAAGAGGTTGTTCATTATGTGCTACAAGCAAGCCTAGTAATAGGAAGCTTGGCTTGTATACTCCTTTGCCAGTGCCTTCTAGACCATGGGAGAACATCTCTATGGATTTTGTAGGAGGTTTGCCAAAATCTAGAAAGCATCATGATTATTTATATGTAGTAGTTGATTGTTTCAACAAAATGTGTATACTTATGCCTTGTAAGAAAACTATAACTGCTGAATTATTTTTTCATCATGTATGGATTCACTTTCGTTTGCCTACTTCCATTATTAGTGAGAGGGATTCTAGATTTTTGGGGAATTTTTGGTCCAACCTATGGGAGATTATGGACACAAAGTTGAAGAAAAGTACTACTTTCGATACACAAACAGATGGACAAACCGAAGTTGTGAACAAAACCATTGTGCACCTCTTGAGAGGATATTGCAGCAAGCATCCCAAGCTTTGGGATGAACATTTGCACTACATACAACATGCTTACAACAGTGCCAAGCACTCTTCCACAAACACCTCACCGTTTGAAGCTTGTTTTGGTTACTTGCCAAAATCACCTCTTGATTTCAGTCTTGAGAAAGATGTTGCCATTGAGGGACATAGTGATATTGATAAAGCTCGTTCATTCATTGAAAGAATTCAGCAAATACATCAACAAATTCAAGAACAACTTGAGAAAAGTCAAGGCAAGTACAAGGAAAGACACGACAAGCATAGAGTCGATCACAAGTTTCAAGAAGGGGATGAGGTATGGCTGTACATTGGTAAGGAAAGAATGCAAGGAGAAGGTAAAAAGATGAAGCCTATTCATTATGGTCCATTCAAAATCCTCAAGAAAGTTGGCAATAATGCTTTTCAATTAGATTTGCCTTCCTACATGCAAATGTATTCTGTTGTTAATGTGGAGAACTTACGTTTGTATGAACCTCCTTTGATCGCTGATCTTGAAAGCGTTGTTCAGCTGCCATCTATAGAAGATTTCTTGCCATAATATTTAGATGAGCTGAAAGAAGATACAATCCTTGATAGAAGGACACACACTTCAAGGAGGGGCAATGTAGATTATGTTCGGGTTGGTCTCAAAGGCAGCAAACCGAACAAGGCAAAGTGGATGGAGGTGGACAGAGTGAGGGCACTGTACCCTCACCTCTTTAACAGGTAGTTGAAGGCTTTTGGGGTCCAAAAGCTTCCCAATGGGGAGGCGTGATCAGGGGCTCATGTCCCAAGTGTCGAAAAATGCTCAAAATTTAAAGTGCTCAAAATTGACTCAAACCTAAACAACCAGATAGAGCTCGTCCTCCCGATTCCAGCGCCGAAAACGGTTCGAAAAATGGTCGCCGTATGCGAAAGTTATGGCAGAAACAAAATCGCCCAATGACCCTTAATTTTTGAATTATAAAAAAAAAATTAAAAAAGAATATTCCGAGAATATTCTGTAGAATATTCTTTTTTAACAGCCAATCAGAGGCTTCCACGTGGCAAGCCTGGAGGCCACCACGTGGCACCAAGCTGACGTAAGCAAGGGTCATGCATATGTTTAAAATTTTGGTTGAACGGGTTGTGAATCGAACCCCTGACCTTCTACGCAATATTCAAACAACTTACCATTGCACCATGGGAGCGAACATGCAAATGGAGCGAAGGTTAATATTTATGAATCGTAAATTACGCATGGCGGGAAATTTGGGGGGGCCAGCCCCTAAGCGCCAGCCCCGCCACCATATGACCACGCACCAGGAACCGGGGCTAGCAGCTAACCGCCGGGCGCGAATTCCAAGGATAACCGCCGAGCCAAACACGTGATCACATGCAGATTTGGTGGGCAGTTAAGTTCAGTTGGCGGCACATTTGGGGGAGGGCGCTAAAATTGGCGGGCCCGCCATATTTGGCGGCCCTAACTGGCCTCTACAGTTAGTTAACTGGAGTTTTTTTAGGGGAAATTGGCTGTTTCCATTAAATGGCCATAACTTTGGCTATCAAAGGCGGTTTTGGACGATTTGTTTTTTGATTTTGGGTATTTTTGACGTTCTGAAGCCATTGGCATAGGTCTCTTTTCCATCAGAGGTCATTTGCATAGGTTTTGGAGACGTGAAAATTCTAGGAGCCACTAGGGCCCAGTATTGTGAGAACTGTTTCAGGTTGCAGGTATCCATTGGAGGTGAACCAGTAGTCAATCCTGAAGGATTCATGTGTTCTGAATCCAATTTTACAGTCCATTTCACATGTAGAGACTTATAATCATCTGTAATTTCATTTTGAGCATATAATCAAAACGAGGGCTGACCCATTTGGGAGCCTTGGACCCAGCAGACAGCCTAGGAGGGGTGAACTGCTTCATCAACTTCTTTTGCATATGTGGTTGATTTATTTTACAGAAAAAATTCATTTTGATGTGTTAAACAGTTAATGGAAATATTTCTGCTATGCTTGAATGGTTCATGAACAGCTGAAAACTTCATTGGTTTCTTTACTGCAAGACATGGGAATGTTTTAAACATGTTTAATACTGAATTGAATACCTTGCAAACCTTTTTCAAGTAGTTTCAAATTCAGATCAATGTGCAATATCAGGCCTTGTGTAGACCATTGCATACATTAAGCTTCCAATTACTGATGCATATGGGACTTTAGACATATCAACCATTTCTTCCTAAGCCTTGGGGCACATTTCCTTAGTTTGAAATGGCTAGCCAAAGGTATACTAACTGGGTTTTCATTCTACATATAAAAACTTTTCAACTACTTTTATATGTACTCACTCTGAGACAATGTTAATTTGTGATTCTTCCTTTCTCTAGTTATTCTCATACCAAGGATTTGTTTTGCAACACCCAAATCCTTCATTGCAAACGAGTTTGCCAATTTTCTTTTGAGCACATTTATTTCCTGCATGTTAGAACCTAGAAAAAGCATGTCAACTACATACAATAACAATATAATATAGCTTCCATCATTTTGTCTTTTGAGATAAACAGAATGATTAGAGTGACATCTAGTATAACCTTTTTTAGACGTAAAGCTGTCAAATTTTAGATACCACTGCCTTGGAGCATGTTTTAAGTCATTCAAGCTCTTCTTCAACTTGTACACTAGTTTCTCCTTCCCTTCTACCTCATATCCTTGTGGTTGCTGCATATATATCTCTTCCTCCAAATGTCCATAGAGAAAAGTTGTCCTTACATCTAACTGCTCAAGATGAAAATCTTCAGCTGCTACTAGACCTAAAATAGTTCTGATTGAAGTCATTTTAACAACATGAGAAAATATCTCATCAAATTCTTTACCCTTTTTCTGTGCAAACCCATTCACCATAAGTATAGATTTATACCTTTTTCTACCTCCATCTTCTTCCTTTAACCTGTAAACCCATTTATTCTGCAATGTTGTTTTACCTACAGACAACCTGACTAAGTCCCAAGTTTGGTTATGTACTAAGGAGTCCATCTTTTCTTTCATAGCTTGCTCCCACTTCTTCTTGGTTTCTACCTTTACTGCTTCTTCATAACATTCTGGTTCACTAGAATCAGTCAACAATACATAATATAATGAAGGAGAGTATCGTTCAGGGGGTGTACTTATCCTGGTAGATCTTTTAACACCACTTTCAGGTGTTTGAGGTGCTTGTTATTGTTGTGGTTGTTGTTCTAGCTGCTGACCATTATGATTTTCAGGCACCCTCACTTTTTCCGTGATCTCTTCAAGCACTGTGTGTTCTCTGTTTTGTTTTTCCTATTTCTTTTCCTGCAACTGATCCTTATACAAAACCTTTTCATTGAATATGACATCTCTGCTCCTAATGATTTTGTGTTTTTAATGATCATAAAAGAGAACCAAAATCATAAACACCATATCTAATAAAGGTACATTTATTTGAGTTTGCCTCAAGCTTTGTTCTATTTTCTTTATTAATGTGGAAAAAGGCTTTACAACCAAAAGTCTTTAAAAAAGAGTAGTTTACTTTTTTACATGTCCATGCCTCCTCTAGAATACCACCATCCAAGGAACTTGAAGGCCCTCTATTTATTATATAAACAACAATATCTAGAACATCTGCCCAAAATTGTAAAGGTAATCCTGAATGCAATCTCATGCACCTTGCATGCTCCATGATTGTCCCATTCATCCTTTCTGACACACCATTTTGTTGCGGTGTTCTTAGAACTATCTTTTGTCAGTGAATTCCATTTTCTAAACATTACCTATCAAACTCTTTGCTGAAATATTCACTTCCATTGTCTGATCTGAGTCACTTCAACCTTTTTCCTATCTCATTTTCAACCAAAGCTTTCCATTTCTTGAAAGTATAAAATACATCAGATTTATTTCGAATATAATAAATCCATGTTTCTCTGGTTGCATCATCAATGAATGTAACATAATAAGAGAGCCGTTGAGAGATGATACTTGAGCAGGTCCCCGTACATATCTATGCACAAGTTCTAATTTTTCGCTCTTCTTTTCTTTCCCAACTTTGAGAAATCTGACTCTCTTCTATTTTCCATAAACACAATTTTCACAGAATTCCAAATCAGCATGCTTCAAACCTTGCAACAAATTTCTTAAGAGAAGGATCGGCATCCCCTTCTCACTCATGTGCCCAAGCCTATGATGTCACAATGTCGTATCTTCTCCTGTAGAGGTTAAAGCATTAACAAAATTAGAAATACCATTGCATAAATATAATGTACCAACCTTTTCTCCTTTTTCTATTACCAGGGCTACTTTAGTGACCTTCCAGGTTTTATCTATGAAAGTTGTTACAGAACCTTCACCTCCCTACTTCCCTATTGAAATTAGATTTTTCATCAGATCCGGAACATGCCTCACCTCCTTCAATAGCCATTTATTTCCATTTTGTTGTTTTATGAAAACTGTACCCATTCCAATGATTTTACAAGGTTTATCATCACCCAATCGAACCTGTCTAAAATCTCCTTGAACATAACCATGAAAACGTTTCCTATCAAGTGTGGCATGGAATGAGGCCCCTGAATCTACCACCCAGGCATCAATAATATTTTCTAATGAAAGAATCAAATCATCTTGCAACACATCACCTGTCACGTTCGCTTCATGATTGTTTTCTTGTTGCGCGTCTCCTTATTTTCCCTTCTGAGACTTGCAATATTTCTTCAAGTGTCCTTTCTTCCCACATTTCCAACACACTATCCCCCATCTGGACTTGGATCTGCCTTTTCTTGACTTACTGCGATATCCAAGACTCTTTTCTCTTTCCATTTTTCTTCCCCTAGTCTCTGCAGTCAAAGAATTACCTGACGTCTCACTGGAGCTTTTCCATTGCATTTCCTCACTAAGGATTGCACTGACAACATCATCAAACTTTAAAGTGCTAGCTCTAGAGACAGAGTTACTAATGGCCATAACTAAACCATTCCAACTTTTTGGCAATGAGCACAAAAATAAAAGAGCCCTAACCTCATCATCAAAAGTTACCCCTACAGAACTTAACTGACTGGTAACTATATTAAATTCATTTAAACGATTAGCAATAGATCCACCTTCTAACATCTTCATATTAAATAAACGCTTCAGAAGAAATACCTTATTTGAGGCAGAGGATTTTTCATATAGTTTGGCCAATGTCGACATTAAACCCTCTGTTGTCGTTTCCTTTGAAATATTAAATGCTACCGATGCCGCTAGGCATAACTCTATTGTTCCAGATGCTTTTCTGTCGAGAATATCCCATTCTGTGTCTTTCATACTCATCAACTTCTTTGCCTTTCCATTCAATGGTTGGTATAGATCTCTATGGTACAAATAATCTTCCATCTGCATCTTCCACAACTGGTAGTTTTTGCCGTTAAATTTTTCGACTCTAAACCTACCATCTTTCGCCATTGCTCCCACTCGAACCAGGAACCCTTCTCTCCTACGATTTTATCAGCCAAATAGACCTTCGGCTCTGATACCAGTTGTTAGAAAATTATATATTATATAGAAATGGAATACATAAAATATTGCATAAATATAAACACAGAAAATGCATAAAATAAGAGAGACATGGATATACATGGTTCACCCATTTTGGGCTACATCCACGGAGAAAAAACCAGTCCTTCCTTTTATATTATCCAACAAACTAAAGAGATACAACCTACATCAGATCCACTATAATTCCCTCTTTGCTCTAAATCTCCTCTCTCTTCCTTACTCAGAATAAAATATACATAGACGCAATAAAATTCCCTCATATATAGTGAGGGCTTGCCTTTTAGGGAAAACAACCCTAAATTAAACATAACTTCTACCATCAGATCTCTACCTAATGAATGGCCCATATTGACTATGAAATTACAAAATTTTACAAGGCAATTTTACATCTATTTTTAGCTTCGGGGGCGTTTCCCCCAATCCCTTGCCAGGGGGGGCTCCCAAAGGTCGCAATCACCCCCCCAGACCCCCCCTGCAGTGTATATTCTATGGGCGGCTTTTCTGCCCCATTACGAACTAGGCTCCAATTCAGCAATACCTTTGAATACAGAATATAATTAGGCTCCATACCCAACACAACTAGAAGGAGACACCTTCCCCTAATTTATGGGAACCCACTTGAAGAAGTCATCAATCCCCTGATTTATAGGTAGCGACCTAAAGGAGAAAATAATCCTCTATTTCTTTTATATGTTGAACTTCAATTTTTGATGCTCAATCAAATTATTCTTCAAGCCAACTTAATTTGCTTCAGTTCTACTCATTTCACTTATAATCTGGTGTCTTTTCATCTTTCATTTTTTGATATACCTCTACTTAGCATTTTGTTACTACTCAAGTCTCCAATCTAATATGGTACAGTCTTTATCTCTACACATTCTTCACTATGAAAATACTTTAGTTTGTAATTCAATATGTCCAAGTTCTCTCTTTGCTCAAATTTGATTACCCTTTACTTGATCAAGCACTATTGTCTTCATCTTATTGACTTTCACAATTCTCCCTAACAATTCACTCTTCCTCACATCATAGGGACTTCACTGGGGAAGAAATACCATACCACATGCGTTCATATTGGGGATATATATTGAGGAAAAAATGACATAATATATTGAGCATATAATAGGGGTAAAGGGTTTTTATATTGGTGGGTATAAAAAATGGAGCTCAAAGTTATTGAAAAAATATAAAGGGGCATAAAAATGTTAATGAAAAAATGAACACCTACAATATCTAGTGATAGTAGCAGTTTTTTAAATTGGGAAGGTACATTGGGTTCATATTGGTAGGAGGTTAAATAATGTGAATTTTAGAGGTACTTTCCAATATGTAGTCAAATTAAGGGTATTGTTTAGTATGCCATGAACACACATGATATGTCAAAGGTTCATTGAGTGAAGCCCCCATTCTTCACATATGCACATGCCCAACAACAACTTCAATCATTTAACTCTATATTTATAGAATACTACCTCTTTTACCATGGGTATCGATCCATGGAATTTCCCCCATGGTATCAGGGGTTGACTATGTCACTCAATTTAGCATGTATATGTGCTTTCAACAATTCCTTTACTCCTCCAAATATTACACAAAACTTTCCACTTTCTACAAAAGAATTCATAGTAATAAAGGTTCAAAATCGTTAGTTCCCTTCAATCCAACCATGTTGCCATTATACCGAGAATGCTCTATAACATATCTTTTTTCCCTTTGCATTTCTTGGTATGGTGCTTTTTATCCCTCAGAGGCTACTCCTAACCCCTTGTGACAAGGATCATGATTGTCTCCTTCACATACTAAATATTAGATAGCCCTCAAAGCCCCTCAGATTTCAGTGTTAGATGAATGAGAAATTATGGTTGAGTGTTATGAATGTGTCCCTCTCTCCATACTAGATATGTTTCAAAGTCCTTAGCTTTGAATGCTAAATGATTAACTGCTCATGACTGTGGGTTGTGACCACATCCTAGTATCCATAACAGATACTAGATTAATTATTTTTCTTTGAGTGTTGATACCCATGACCATAGGACGTGACCTCAATATTGTCTCCATATCAATACTATACACTCCATTTGTAAACATACAATAGAGAAAATTGTAATTGATAGACTTATACAACTTGCTTGATTTTGTCAGCAAATTTCCCATCATAGTGGGCTACACTATACCAAATATTTTCTAATACATTTTCATTTCAACCTCGTAGTACTCCAGTAGCTCGATATAGGGCCCACCCTAAGATGTCCTTTAGATATACTAGCTTTGGTGCAAAACGTTGATTTTTAGACCTTTTAGCGAAATCAAAATACAAAGGAAAACGTTGCCAAACATAGTCCAAGTGCAAGTCTCGAGACCTAAGGGACTGCCATATCAATTCATGATGGACCAATTACAACCTTTCTCATGGTCCTTTTTCCAAGTCATCTTTTCCCATCACAAATATCAATTCATATTGGATAGTGACTTTAAATTTTTATATAAAAACCATAATCTAGTGCCTAGTGCCCTAGTACCCCTGTGTGAGACCCACTATTGCTACATCACCTAAAAATTCATCCATTTTCACTAATTATATCCTGCCATGTGTTTGAGTGATATATGTACATGTCACTTATCACCTTCCAATCATCCAATTTGTTTGCCAAAAATTCCATTTCTGCCTGCCATGTGTCACCTCCTAATGTTGCCACATCATTGTATCTACCACTTATTATCGACATGGTGACTTCTCATGCCACATACCAGATTGAGTACATTCAGTACTTTGTCAATTGTGTAAGTGTGAGCATGATATGGATTTAGGACATTAGATTTATGTAATCTCAATTGTTTGATTCATCGTGTGCACAAGCACACTTTAAGCTTTGTGCATATTGTGAGAGCAATACAGGTTTGGATTGTTAGTGTTCATTCCTGATACAAATCTAGCCATTGATATTCTCAAGGTTAATAATCATAGAAACACCAAGTTTCATTCTAGGAAACACCAATTTTCCTTTAATTCATGTGCAGGTGTGCCATGAAAAACACTTCTAACACCATACTTGGCCTTCTTCTTCTCTAATCACCCTACTTTCCCTTCTGTTGTGCAAACTTTAACATTCCATGTGGCTATGTTGTGGAAGCACCAAATTTCATCGGATTATTGAAAACTGCACCCAACTTGACCCTATGCTGCTTGATCATCAAAATTGACTTTTGATATCAATGGAAACACACACTATCAACAATCTCCCCCTTTGGCATTGATTTTAACACTAGACATAGTTCATCCATTGATGGATAACAATTGTTGAGAACTCGCTGCTAAGAAACCCCCATGGGTACTAGTTTTTTTCATGATATCAAGTGTTCAGTATGTCTACTAAAATCTCCCCCTTTAACATAAATGTCACGAGGATAAGGACTCCCCCTATCCACTAGCTCTCCTTATGTCTATAGCTAGGATCCCATTGGACATACACTTCCTCTATTGGACTACTCCCCTTGTGACTGTGATGTATATGAAAAACATATATTTCTTCTTTAGTGTACCTTGTGAGAAAGGCATGATGTGGTGGATTATATTTTGTTCTACTCCTTTTACTGAGAAAGTGAAGAATAAATCACTCAGAACCTCTCTCGAAGATATTCAATATTTTCTCTAGGAAAAGGCTTGGTAACAATATTTGCAACTTTCTCCTTAGTAGACACAAATTCCAATTTAACAATATGATCAATTGTTGGTTCTTGAAGGATGCGATATTTAATAGGAATGTGCTTTGTTTTGGAGTGTATAACTAGATTTTTAGATATATTATTTTCACTAGTGTTGTCACATAAAATAGGCACCAGATTAGCACAATTTTCCTAAATATCCTTGATATTTTTCATCATTCACAAAATCCAGGTACAAGATGACATTGCTACAGTATACTTTGCTTGAACACTAGATAATGAAATAGAGGTATGTTTCCTGCTAAGCTAGGAGACAAGGCAACTTCCTAAGACTAATTACCACCACTGGTTATTTTTCTCTCATCAATACTACCTATGAAATCAACATCAATATAGGATTTTAATGCGAAATTTGTATCTTTGGAATACCATAGGAAAGAGTCCACTCATCCTTCAAAATAGTTAAATATCCTCTTGATTTCCTACATATGATTTTCCTTTGGGTTTAACTGGAATCTTCTTGCCAAAGCTACTGCTGCCTGATGTTTGGTCTTGAAGTTGTGAGATAAGTAGGTTGCTAATCATAGACCAATACATGGGCTAATATAAGGCTCTAGAGATTCAACATTCATGTTGAGTTTACAACCTGTTATCATTGATGTAGTAATAGGTTTACATTCCTTCATGCCAAGTTCCTTTAAAATTTCTTTTAGATATTTAGTTTGATAAATAAATATCCCTTTCTCTATTTTTTGAACCTACAACCTAAGGAAGAATGATCGTTCCCCAAGCATGGAAATTTCAAATTCCTTTTGCATGACAATTATAAATTGTTGACTTAGCTTATCAAGATTACTCCCAAATATGCTATCATCTACATACACTACAATAAGTAGCAGGCTATCATGATCATATTTAATATAAATATTACTATCAGTTGAACTTGTTTTTTTTCAAAGGAGTACATATATATTTGCATTAATATAAAATGTTGGTTTTTTGGGCTAGAACCCTCACATAGGTATTCATGTTCAAGAATTAAACTATTTTTAGAAATTCATACTATCGCTAGCCTATTCTTATGGATATGTTTTCCTACAATTCCAAAAATATGCCTACTATGAACCTTACAAAAAATACCTAAAAAAAGCTTGTATTTGCATAAGATCAAAACAATTCAGAATGTGAAAATCTATCTAGAAATGTAGGACCAAGCTTTAGTTGTTGCTCCTTGGGGTTGGATGCATCATTCTCTTCCTTTTATTTCTACTCCATGAACTACTCTTCCCTTTTTCCTTTTGAGGCTTTGTGTTCCATTGCATGTAAAATACCCTCTAGTGGAGTTTTTTGTGGAAACCCCTATAAAAATAGCCCAAAATCTAGTTGTAGTGGAGGTCACTAGCGAAGTTGGGTGGGAAAATGTTTTATGGATGTTTTTTAATGGTGCATCTATATACACAAACACATTTGTGCATTACTATAAATAGACGCACTAGTGCTTAACAACATATGGTGCATTGTGGTAGAGTTATATTTTATAGAAATAAAAAATAGTGGTGCACTAAGTAAACAAGGCGTGCCAGCGTGTATACTACTTGATAGCACTGAAAAAGGATTAAATTAAAAAAAAAAATGGTTGTAAAATTCATTTTACCCAGTCCGGTGCTATACTCTCTCCCATTGCTAAACTAGTATACGAATGCCTTGATGCATAAATAATATGGTGCACCATTGTGGGGTTTTTAATTTAAAAATAGTAGTGTGCATATTATATTATATGCACTAATGTCATTAATTGAATTGATGGGTCTCTGTGCTTAATAGAGAATGGTGCACCGTTGCAGGGTTATTTTTTATAGAAATAAAAACCATGGTGTGCTACATTTATAACGCACACTAGTGCATACACTATACTCTCATGAAGCACCGGCGATATCCCTATTTAAAAACGCCACGTGCGTAAACAACATGGTGCACATAGAAGATTTTTTAACTTACAAATGGTGGTGCAATTCGTATAAAATATGCACTGATGCAGTTTATAGAATTGTATGTCCGACACAAGGACTTCACTAGGGGAGCAATACCATACCACATGGGTTCATATTGGGGGATATATATTGAAGAAAAATGGCATAATATATTGGGGGATATATAGGGGGTAAAGGGTTTTTATATTGGTAGGTATAAAAAAATGGAGCTCAAAGTCAATGAAAAAATATAAAGGAGTATAAAAAATGTTAATGAAAAAATGGATACCCGCAATATCTAGTGGAAGTAGGGGTTTTTTAAATAGGGAAGGCATATTGGGTTTGTATTGGCAGGGGGTTAAATAATGTGATTGTTAGGGGTATTTTCCATTATGTAGTCAAATTAGGGGTATTGTTTAATATGCCACGAACGCACGTGATAGGTTAGAGGTTCATTGGGTGAAGCCCCCGTCATGCCTAGTAACAGAAAATAACACACCATGGCAGGGTTATTCTAAATTTATAATTTATATGGGTTAGAAATTTCATAATTTATACCTTGTGGATGCTATATGTATTTCATTTTTAAAATAATTCCTTATCATGTAGCCTTATCTCTTATTGTTACTAAACTTTTGTATGATATATTCTTGTCAGCATTGCACTAAATATTGATTGAAAACTATTTATATAAAAATCTCAAAACCTCAAAAAGTTCGATTACACTCTCTTTTAAATTTTCAAATCACTTTAGGTTTTATGGTTTGACATACAAATGGTTAATTCATTTGGAATCCTTGAATATTATTATGCCACTGGAAACAATGTCCTTGAAATTTGAAAATGTTGTTGAATTTTAGGATGATCATATTCAACTTGTAGTGGAATCTTATTGTGAGGCCAGCAACGACATCCTCCAAATTTGAAAAAGATGTTGAATCATGTACTCTAACTATTTAACTGTTTTTTTCAATGATTTTTTTTTTTAATTTGTGAGGAAATTTTCTAAATTGTAATTGGGTATAATTTGTTTCTTGAAAGGTGCCACACACACACACATATACAATATTATATTAAAATACATAATTTGTTAGGGTCCCACCCTAACCCCCTTATCTAGGTAATGGGACCACGTCATAGTCAAGAGTCAATAAAGCCCATATTAATAATTGTAAGTGGTTAATCCGCAATTAATAACGGAACCACAGTTAGTTGCAATGGGCCGTAGTATTAGATAGATGGTATTAGTAATACCGTGGTATTGGCCCGTGGTAT
Organism: Pinus taeda; assembly: GCA_000404065.3. Lineage (NCBI taxonomy): Eukaryota > Viridiplantae > Streptophyta > Pinopsida > Pinales > Pinaceae > Pinus > Pinus taeda. The sequence continues at coordinate 85,840 of APFE030803499.1, forward strand.
TGCATATATGAGTCATATATAAAGGATAGAAACTCCCTGCGAGGAGTATCATGTCTTATTTTGTAATCGAGCTCTGCTCTATTGGAGGTTGACCGCTCGAAGAGGCAAGTGAACATTACTCTCTGAATAATAAAATCATTGCTATTCTGTGTTCTAGGTATCTTTTCTTCGCATATTCTGTGTTCTGGGTCACTTTTCTTCGCATATTCTTTATTTGGGTATCATTTGCAGGTTAAGAGCATAACAAGTGGTATCAGAGCACTTTCCAGGGCCGGTGGGATCTCCATTTCGTAGCAATTTTTTTTTTTGGCTCAAGACGTGTTCCGGCATCTTTAAACCACGGGATCTGTCGTTGAGCGCATAAATCTGTGGATTTGGGGAGGCATGCACACAGGAAATATAAGAGGTGGTCACGTCTGTTGGACTCCCTTGAAACCCCTGTGGGTACCCCTTCGAGTAGTAGCGCATTAGACAGAACCGCGCACGGACTGTCTTCCACGTACCCTCTCGGTATATCGGAAGCCCCATAGGCTCCCTGAAAACCTCGCCATAGATAAACCATCGGCCGTCTTGCGGCTACAGTACACCGAGAACAGCACTCGGAGAGATTACTCGCCCGTACGATAGGGTAGTCGGGTGGTACGGCTAAGGGTACGGTCGCCCCTCCTTAGTTAGAGCCCTGAAACATTGGGCCGAGTATTACTGCCAGACCCTTATGTATATTGCGATTTGTAGCACCTGACACTCCTCAAAGACCCTAGTTCCCTTTTCAATCATCATCTCTTGCAGATCCGCTTGAGCAAAGTAGTGCAGTAGCAGTAGACATCGGTCCCAATCAGCCATTCCGATCTATTAGATTCATCAGATCTGCAGAAGCAGTCAGTTCCGTTGTCCAGCGCTATCCGATCCGCCATTCAGATCTCTCAGATCCACCAGACCAGAGTCGTTGTGAAGGGTTCCTATACCAGGGTATAATTGTTGCAGGACTTTTGGCCGCATTGACATTTTGAGGATTTGGCGACTGCAGTATTGATCAGGAAGGAGTAAAACTCCGTTAGGAGTTTCAAAAAAAAAAAAAAAAAAAGTCTGAGATCTTCCGGGGCGCTTATTGGTGATCTAGCCCATTAGAATCAGGATGACGAGCTGAGCAGGTGGTACCATTTAATTAATTGTGAAAAATTTTCCCAATTTTTCATCAGGTTGGTGTATGGCAGCAACTAGAGCTCAAGAGATGGCCAATGAAAGGATGGACAAACTTGAAGAAAATGTGAATTCCATCCAAACTGAGCTTCGCGGACTAAGTCTCCAAATACAACAATTTCTCTCAAAGGGCAAGGAGCAAGCCCACGAGGAGGTGCATAATGGCCATGAATACAATGACGGTGAATCTAGACACTCTCCTCACGTCTGGCACACCCATCCACCACCCAGTCAGCGACCTCCCAAGTTGGATATGCACAAATTTGACGGTTCTCACATGTCCGCATGGCTAGCACAAATGGAGCAGTATTTCAAATTGAATCACATCCTAGATGATGGGATTAAGCTTATGTTGGGGAGCATTTACTTCGACAATGAATGGTGGCAATGGTGGGAATGGCATCACCGTTGCAATGGAAATTTTAGGACTTGGACCCAATTTATCAAAGCTCTTCGAGATCGCTTTGAACATGAATACTCTTTTTTGGGTCGCCTCACTAAGCTCCGACAAACTGGTACAGTGGATGAATATATTACCGCTTTTGAAGGCTTAGCTTTCCGCACTAGGGGTCTCACAGATGAGTTCTACATGGAATGTTTTATCAGCGGTCTTAAATAAGCCATCAAAGCTCAAGTTCTACGTCACCACCCTCCCACGTGGATGGAGGCTTGCCAGGTAGCTCATAAGGTGGAACGTGCATTAGCAGCCCAATACATTCGCCCAAATTTCCCCGCTAAAGGTCGTCCCCCACAGGCTCACAACACGACTCAAACACTTAAGGTCCAAAAGGTGTCCCCTGCGGAAATGGCTGAAAGAAGGAAGCAAGGACTATGTTACTACTGTGATGAAAAATACTCCCCAGGTCATAAATGTAAGGAGCCCAAATTCTTTCAAATAGATGCCACTGACTACAGCTCAATAGAGGAAGATCACCACTGGAGGAACATGAGCCACTAGAGGAAGACAACCAACAGGACAATGTCTCTGACGAAACAATTATTTCATTGCATGCCTTGGCAGGGATTTCTTCCCCTCAAACGCTCAAAATCAGAGGGTTTATTAAACATCGCCCAGTAGTAGTCTTGATTGATAGTGGAAGTACACATAATTTCATCCATCAAAAAGTCGCAGAAATGGTGCATTGTTTTGTATGAGCAGTTTCTAACTTCCAAGTTCAAATTGCAGATGGAGGCACAATGAAATGTGAAGGCCGTTGTGAAAATGTCAAACTTCAAATGGGGGGTTATCAGTTGAAAACCCACATGTTTGCCATACACATGGGGGGTTGCGACATTGTCCTCGGCGCTGAATGGCTCCGTACTCTTGGGCCAATCACAATGGATTTCCAGGAGTTGTATATGAGTTTTAAGCAGAACAACCACACACATACCCTCCGTGGACTCCAGATGGGAGCCCCCTCTATCATCAGCTCGCATAGGATGGAAAAATTATTAAAAAAGGGAAATCATGGAGTTGTAGCTCAATTTAATGCCATCTAGGTAGTCGAAACCAAGCCATCGCCAATTCATCCTAAGATGCAACAGATTTTAAATAACCATCTGCCGGTCTTTGACAAGCCTCAAGGGCTTCCACCCTCGCGAGGGGAACATGATCATAGCATCACCTTGGTTCCAGGGGCCCAACCCAAAAATGTGCGCCCATACAGATATCCGTTCACCGAAAAGAATGAAATAGAAAAAGTCATCAAGGAACTTTTGGAAGCCAGTGTCATTCGTCCCAGCATCAGTCCTTATTCATCTCTAGTGGTCATGGTGCTCAAGAAAGATGGGGAGTGGCGGATGTGTCCTGACTTCAAGGCCCTCAATAAGTTGACAGTC
>APFE030803499.1:93188-165323 GCA_000404065.3 Pinus taeda
AGTGGCAGATGTGTCCTGACTTCAGGGCCCTCAATAAGTTGACAGTCAAAGATAAATTTCCCATCCCGGTGGTTGATGATTTGCTAGATGAACTCAATGGGGCTCAATTTTTCACAAAGCTGGATCTTCGCTCAGGCTACCACCAAATTCGCATGAAGGAAGTCGACATCCCCAAGACTGCTTTCAGAACTCATGAAGGTCACTATGAATTCCTGGTCATGCCATTTGGTCTTTGTAATGCCCCCTCTACCTTTCAGAGCCTTATGAACCACATTCTCAAACCATATCTCAGGAAATTTGTCCTTGCCTTCTTCGATGACATCCTCATCTATAGTTGCACTTGGGCCACACATCTTCAGCATGTAGATCTACTCTTGCAACTGCTTCGCAAGCATAAATTATTTGTCAAGATGTCCAAGTGTTCATTTGACATGGCAGAAGTCGAGTATTTGGGCCACATTGTGGGGCGTGAGGGTGTCAAGGTGGACCCCAGAAAGATCCAAGCAATGCAGGAATGGCCTCAACCTAAGACCTTGAAGAGTTTGCGAGGATTTTTGGGTCTCACAGGCTATTATTGTAAATTTTTCCACAACTATGGTCGCATAGCGAAACCCCTCACCCAACTCCTAAATAAAAATTCATTCTTCTGGAATGAGGAAGCACAACAGGCCTTAACAGCTCTAAAAAATGCCATGTGTTCCACTCCAGTTTTAGCACTACCTGACTTCACCAAATCTTTTGTCATTGAATGTGATGCTTCGGGTACAGGTATTGGGGCGGTGTTAATGCAGGAAGGGTGACCATTGGCCTTTACAAGCCAACAATTCAGTGGGAGGAATCAGGGCCAATCTACCTACGAGAAGGAAATGATGGCCATCTTACATGTAGTTGACACTTGGCAACCTTATTTATTGGGGCGACATTTCCAAATCCGCACAGATCATCACAGTCTTAAGTATTTTTTGGAGCAACGCCTATCCTCTCCACAACAAAATAAATGGCTAGCCAAAATGCTGGGATATGATTATGAGATCATTTACAAGAAAGGGAAAGACAATAGTGTAGCCGATGCATTATCTCGCCAATTTGAGGAGGAAAGTACCCTGCTAGCTATTTCCCTCCCCATTCCAGAATGGATTGAAGAAGCTCGCAGGGAATGGTTTTCACACCCCGGGCTCTCCCAACTCATTTCTCAATTACAGGCAGATCCACATTCCACCAAGGGCTATTTGTGGCAGGATGATATTCTTCGCTACAAGGACAGAGTCATCATATCACCAACATCCACCTTCAAAAGTCGCATTTTGGCAGAAATGCACTCATCTCCCATTGCAGGACATTCGGGCTTTCAGAAGACGTATGCTCGCACTAGAAGATCATTTTTCTGGACAGGCACGAAAAAGGAAATCCTTACCTTCGTAACCGAATGCGATGTCTGTCAACACCACAAAGGGGAAACCGTCAACACACCAGGCACATTACAACCATTGCCCATTCCGACATCAATTTGGACGGAGGTTTCTATGGATTTCATTACAGGTCTTCCAAAGTCAAGGAACAAGTCAGTCACATGGTGGTTGTGGACCGATTGTCGAAGTATGCTCATTTTTGTGCTCTTCCCCACCAATTTACACCAAATTTGGTTGCTCAAACTTTCATGGATCAGATCTTCAAATTGCATGGCATGCCCACTTCTATTGTGTCTGACCACGACCCGATCTTCACCAGCAATTTTTGGCAGGAACTCTTCAGAATACAAGGCACTCAACTAAAACACAGTACTTCCTATCATCCGTAAACAGATGGTCAAACAGAAGCCGTCAACAAATGTCTAGAAACCTACCTTAGGTTTTTTACTTCAGAAAAACAACACCTTTGGGTACAGTGGCTACCTCTGGCAGAATGGTGGTATAACACCAACTATCATGCCACCACCAAAATGGCTCCCTATGAAGCAGTATATGGTCAACTCCCGCCTTCACCTACTTCGTATCTCAAGGGATGCTCAAAAGTCCAAGCAGTGGATCAACTCCTACAACACCGCGCAACCATGCTCGCCCATCTTCGAGAGAATCTTCATCAAGCTCAGAACCGCATGAAACAACAGGTAGACCAGCATCGCTCAAAGCGCCAATTTCAAGAAGGGGATCAAGTCTTTTTACGACTCTAACCATATAAGAAAACATCACTCAAAGACAAGGGGTGTCAGAAACTCTCTCCCAAATTCTACGGACCATATCAAGTACTTCAGTGCATTGAAGAAGTGGCCTACAAGTTGGCTTTGCCACCTACTGCAAAAATCCATCCAGTTTTTCATGTCTCATGCCTCAAGAAAGTGATTGGGAACAATTGCAGAATTCGGACTAGTCTACCGGAATTGGATGAAGAAGGGTCCATCTAGCTTCAACCAGAACAGGTCCTCGACACACGAGTCAAGCAACTGCGTGGCAACATGATTAAGGAAGTCCTAGTCAAATGGAAATACACCTCTCCAGAGGATGCAACTTGGGCGCCAACCACTATTCTGCGGCAGTTTCCGCAGCTTCAGCCTTGAGGACAAGGCTAGTCTTAAGGGGGGGGGCATGTTAGGGTCCCACCCTAACCCCCTTATCTATGTAATGGGACCACGTCATAGTCAAGAGTCAATAAAGCCCATATTAATAATTGTAAGTGGTTAATCCACAATTAATAACGAAACCAAAGTTAGTTGCAAATGGGCCGTAGTATTAGATAGATGGTATTAGTAATACCGCAATATTGGCCTGTGGTATTGCATATATGAGTCATATATAAAGGATAGAAACTCCCTGCGAGGAGTATCATGTCTTATTTTGTAATCGAGCTCTGCTCTATTGGAGGTTGCCCCCTCGAAGAGTCAAGTGAACATTACTCTCTGAATAATAAAATCATTGCTATTTTGTGTTCTGGGTATCTTTTCTTCGCATATTTTGTGTTCTGGGTCTCTTTTCTTCGCATATTCTGTATTTGGGTATCATTTGCAGGTTAAGAGCATAACATAATTTTATTGTCAATTATATTTTTAAAATTAAAAAATAGAAATCAAATATCTAAATTGGGCAGATACATAAATTTATATAATATTCAATATATTATTTGATAACACTGGACAAGGGTGAAATTTAAAAAATGGTGGTCATAAAATTCATTTTCACCATTTCAGTGTTATACTCACATAAAGCACCAATGCATAAAAACACGTTGCAATGGGGCAAGGTTTTTAATTTAAAAAATAGTGGTGTGCTACTCATATAATAAGCACTGGTGTGATAAAAATAACTGTACATTATGCTGCTTAATAGAAAATGGTGCATCATTTGAGGGTTATTTTTTTAAATAAAAAATAACGGTGCACTCAGTAACTTTGTATAACTAGAGTGTATACTACTTGATAGCACTAGTGTTAGTTTTAAAAAATGTTGGTCATAAAATTCATTTTCACAATTCAGGTGCTATACTCCCACGAAGCCCATGCTTTGAAATTTTAGGAATGCCTCGGTGTGCTATGTGAAATCAGAGCACTGATGCATATACTTATCGATAGCACTAGACAAAGGTTTAATTTAAAAATGTCAGTCCTAAAATTCATTTTCACCATTTCGGTGCTATACTCCCATGAAGCACCAATGTTATTCCTAGTTTGAAATGTCTTGGTGTGTAAATAACATGGTGCACTATGATAGGTTTTTATATTTAAAAGACCACGATGTGATACACCAATAATTTTCCCCGATGCGGTTACTTGTGCACACTGGAACAAGGTTAATTAAAAAAAAAATGCCCATAAAATTCATTTTTCCCATTTACAGTGCTGTAGAGCTCTCAAGCACCGATGCAACCTTTTCCTCTGTGAAGCAACTTGCCGTTGGTGTTTCCTTTTCTTTCCATACTTTCGTCTATTGCTCACTGCATTCCCTTTGAATTTTTTGAAATAGTGGTGTTTTATTTTTTATTTTTTTTGTTTACTTGGAAACCATGCCTTCCCGACGAGACAATGTCTAGGTAATGTCTATGTTTCTCCCAAACTTAATTTTTTAGAGCAGTAGAATTGAAAATTAAGTTAAAAAATAGATTATTGCTGATTTCTTTTCTTTGTGGTGCATTTGAAACGTTCAACTCGCATCGTCACAATGCACCCTATAAATTTAATAGTTGCACCACAAGTTGGTGCATAACGTTAACATACCATTAGTGGTTTAGTGTGTTGGGTAAATTAAAATGCACTAATCTGTTAAATTCCATGACACAACACTTTAAAAATTATAGATTTTACGGTGGTGCATCTGGTAAAATTAACTTCCTGACGAGTTGAGTTTTTCCCACCACACCACCCAATTTTTAAACCTAAATGAACAACTTAATTTTCTTTTTTTGTTTACTTGGAAAGTATGCCTCGCTGATGAGAAAATGTCAAGGTAATGTATATGTTTCTCCCTAACTTAATTTTTTATGTAACATCCTCCTCCCACATTTATGTAAGCTAACTGTCCACTGGGGTAAAAATGTTACAAGAGGCTACTATGATGTGATTAAACTCTCCATGTACATTTAAGGAAGTGGAACTGATAAAATAAAACCATTCTGACCTTCCACACATGCTATAGAACTTTCAGGAGCCAACCAACCCTTCCAGATGATCAACCTTTGAGTCAACTTGACATTTTACTGATCTAGACCCTCAACCGCTCCCATGACAAGCCACACATGTGACTAAGGCCCTCCACTTTCTCCCACAACAAGGCACACCAGAAACTGTGGCCTTTTTCAAGCAGTTATGTGCTGATGACTTCAGATTCTGTGTCACTGTTTCAGGGCCAGGACTCGGGCCACTGCTAAAAACTTTATGAAACTTTCGGAAATAAGATAAACAACCATGAAATAAAGCTACTAGTGCAAACTTTTGTACAAGGACTTTACTAGACCCCTACTAACCATGATAAGCATTTCATTAAAAATATCACAAATAGGAAATCTACAGGTCATAACAACAAATTTGAGAAGAGGGGTCTCATACTTATTTAAGATTCGTAAAGAAGCATCGTTAGCTTATCAAAATAGCTGCATTATCATCTAATATGTCATATATTCATTGTAAATTCATTTTCTAATCAAAACATGATGAGATCCATCCGTCAAGTCTATCATAAAAGAGACTCATAACCCACATATAACCAATAGAAATAAAAAGGATACAACAGTAATAAAAATCACATATGAACCAATACATTTACACATGAAATACCAAGGCAAAAGAACTCTTATTAATGAATGCATAAGCCAACCAGGGTTCGGACTTCCATGAACCACCTAACCATATATCAGGATGAATCAAATATTTCTTTAACCCAATCACCCCTGTGCCATATTCCAAGAATGAATGTTGGACTCACAAAAAAACAATCCTGGTTTCCTTAGGCTTTACCACAATCCCCATTGGATCACTAGGACCTAAAAAAGCATGGATGCCTCTAGATCTCTCCACCTACACCATGAGGAATTTTCCTATCTCCTAGTCTCTAGGATTTACCGTATATCATCCCATCCGATGGTTGAGGATTACTAGGCCTAACCAAGACTACACCCTCCATGCTTTAACATATATCCCACCATTCGTTGATCGAGGATTTCTAAGCCTGATTGAGGGAACACACCTCTAGTATTTTCCATATATCCAACCATTCACTGGTCAAGGATTCCTAGGCCAACTGAGGTACACAAAATCTAGCTTTACTGTGATCCCACCTTCTCTTGTCTAGGGATTCCTAGGCCTTGTTTTCTTCTTCATAGACCGCCTCATTCAGTTTTGAAACCATCCAACAATCCAGCTGAACCAAATAAAAGAGAACCAATCACACCATGGCTATCCATGAATGGCAAGGCAAGGTTGAAAATCATTGTCACACCTAGCATAACCCATGCCAATGACAATGAGAGAACCAAATACACACATGCATGTCAAATCTAGCAAACAGATCACACATGCAAATTGATATCTGCAAATAATCCTATTTTTGTTTCTTGATCCTGCTTTTACTTGCTTTATCTTTGCTCCCCTTTGCCTTCTTTGTCCTTCATTTTCTTTCCTTTATCGAATGCTAGAGTGCTCCAAGAATGCTCTATTTCCAAGAGTGTGTAAGAGAGAGAATATAGAGAGAGCTCCAAAAATGAACTAACAAAAAGGTACCAATTGATCCTCAAAAGCCTTTTTATTAATGAGGCCTCTATTTTCTTTAATTTTCCATTATTTTCCTTCATTTTCCTCCTTACATGCAACCTGTGACCTTTCACCTTCCTTTTCTCTTAATTTCCATTATTTTCATAATTAAAATGCCAATTAATATCTCATGCCTTTCCAAAGATTTTGCGTTTTCCTTTGCCAATTTCCTTAGCCATAATAAACCAAATGAACAGCCACACTAGGATGTTTTTCCCAAGATTAAGCTTGGAATATGTGTCCCATGACCTTGGTTATTATTTTTCCTTTATTAACTTTATTACATGGAATTTAGACAAGGATTGTTACAAAACCTTCCCCCTTGGGGGAACATTGTCCTTGGTGTTCAATGACACCTAGAACCAGCAACACTGTTGAAAGAAAAACATATTGCCCATGGAGCTTCATAACTTATTTTGATGCAATATTTATAATGATCAACCTACTAAGAAGGAAACCAATATGAGACATAACAACATGAAAACCATAATGACATGACAACCCTACCGATTATTAGAGATTTATAACACATATCATGGTGGTATTTATATCCATATAAATATGTACATATACTAATACGTCACACCAAACATATACCAAAAACATTCACTCACCCAGTGAACAAAGAAGGATAAATAACCCGCATCTGATCCACCATCTTCCATGTAGCTTCATCAAGCCCAAAGTGCTTCCACTGCATTTTAACCTACTCAATTGCTTGGTTCCAGAGCATGAGAATCTTTTTCTGCAATATAAACTAAGGTTCTGGTTGGAATTATCCATCTAGCTCCACCTGCAATACAAACCAATCTATCACATGATCCACATCGTTAACATACTTCTTAAGCAATGACACATGGAAAACATCATGGACTTTCACTGATGGAGGCAGTGTAAGTCGATAGGATATTGTTCTATTCCTTTCAAGAATATTGAAAGTTCCACACAACTGAGGTGCTAGTTTTCCATATGATCCAATCCTCAAGGATATATTATTGGGATTGATGCACAAGTACACCTATTCCCCAACCTAATACTCCTTAAACAACATGTTCTAATCTATATAACTCTTATGTCTATTTGGTGTTGCGTTTATATTCTTCTTGATTTCTTACATTTCTTGTTCTAGCTCTGCTAACATGTCCAGTCCTATCAACACCCTGTTCACTAGATCACTCCAACTAATGGGATTAAGACAACTCCACTCATACAAGCCTCAAACAGATTCATCCTCAGTGATTCCTGATACCCATTGTTTTAAGAAAACTCAACCAATGGAAGGTACTCCTCCCATCTCCTTTGTTGCTATCCTCAACATGTCCTCCAATATCCTATTGACCCTCTATATTTGTTCATATGTCTAATGAGGATAAGTTGTGCTAAAGGCCAACTCTATCCCCAAACTTGCAAACAACTCCTTCCAAAACTTGAAAGTGAACTTAGCATCCCTATCTGACATAATATTCCTTGGAACACCATGCAACGTCACTGCATCTCTGATGAATACCTATGCTACATTGTTATCTGAATAAATAGACTTTATTGGAATTAAGTGCACTACCTTTTTCAACTTGTCAACCGCAACCATGATGGAATCATGCTGTCTAGCTGTCCTCGACAAACCTATGATGAAATCCATGGAAATGACCTCCCATTTCCACTCTGGAATTAGAATGAGCTGAAGCAACCCACCTGGATGATTACACTTTTCTTTCACCCACTAACAATCTAAGCATCTATCCACAAACGCGGCCACTTCCTTATTTATATTTGGCCAATGATAAAAATTCTTCACCACTGTCAATGTCTTCTAGTATCCTGGGTGACCTGAATCCAATTTTGCATGAAATTCTCACAAGATAGTCTTCTTGAGCTCATTGTCATTTGACACATATATCATGTCTCTAAATATGACCAAATCATTTGCTGTAAGATGATAGTCCACATCTTGATCACCTTTACCTTGTTGTAACCTGTGCATAAGCTCCATGCACCTGTGAACCTATTGTCTTTCCTATAAAATCCAATCATGTAAGTTTTTCCCATAAGAACTCATAGATGTTATGTGATTCTCCTATACTCTCTTGCTAAGAGCATTTGCAACCCTCTTCTCCTTATCATTAATGTATCTAATCTCAAAGTCAAACTCACTAATCATGGACACCCATCTAGCTTTCCTGGCATTCATATTCGATTGGTCAAATAAGTATCTCAATCCACTGTGATCATTCATCAAAACAAATCTCCTTTTAAGAATATAGTGCCTCCACATCTTCAATGCATGGATGATCACTGCCAACTCAAAACATGTGTCGAATAATTCTATTCATGCTCATTTAGTTTTCATGACTCATAGCACACTACCTATTCTTCTTGCATCAAGAATCCACAAAGTCCTCTCTTGCGGGCATCTATACACACCACAAACACTTTGTGTGGATCTACAATCTTTAAAAATGTAGCATTTGTCAACAACTAATTCAATTTCTCAAAATCGGTTGCACATTCCTCCGTCCATTCAAATTCCTTAACTTGCCTTTGCAGTGATCTAATAGGATATGAAATGCGAGAGAAGTTCATGAAGGGCCTCCTATAATAACCTGCTAGCCCCATAAATGATCTTATGTCATCCTTATTTCTAGGAGCTGACCACTACATGATAGCCCTTATCTTCTCTAGATCCACTACTATGCCTTCCTTGGAAACACCATGTCCCAAGTAATGTACCTCTATTTGAAAGAAACTTCATTTTCTAAGCTTGGAATACAACTTATGCTCTCTTAGCAATCTCAACACTGTTGCTAAGTGTTCGACGTGTTCTTCCTCATTCTTAGAATATATCATGATGTGATTGACCGGTAAAATAAAAAACTTGTCCAGATAAGGATGCAATACACAATTCATCAAGCAAATAAAAATAACTTGAGCATTAGTCGAACCAAATGGAACTACAAAAAACTCATAATTTCAATACCTAGTCCAAAACATTGTCTTGTAAATGTCCTCTTCCTTGATGTGTACCTGATGATATCCAAATATCAAATTGATATTTAAGAACATTGCTTCTCCCTTCAAGTGATTAAACAAGTCATCAATCGTTAAAAATGGATACCTATTCTTGATGGTTACCTTGTTCAACTTCCTGTAATCAATACCTAACCTAAGAATACCATTGGTGCACCCCAATGTGATACACTTGGCCTAGTGTATTCCTTGTCAAGCATTTCCTTCAACTACAATTTCAATTCCACTAACTCTGGTGTGGTCATCCTATATGGTGCCTTTGATGCTGGTGTTATCCCTGGTACCAACTTAACAAAAAGGTCCACTTCTCTGTGAGGCAAGAACTCTAAAATCTCTGCTAGAAACACATCCTGAAACTATTGTAAGATTGGGTACCTACTTAATACCTCTACATCCTCAACATCCTTACCTTTATCACTGGAAATATGTACTACAAATATCACACACCTTTTTCTACCACTACACTTTGCCTATATAACTATCACCATCCTAACTGATGTTGCCTTCTTCTTACCCTACAAGATCCTCGTTTCTCCATTGTCATCCCAACACTCAATATCCTTGTCATAAAAATTGACCTTGGTCCTATGAAGAGACAACCAATCCATATCCAAAAACATATTGTATGATCCCAACAGAAGCATATTCAAATGCATTGATGTAGGCGTACCATTCAACTTAAATGTACAAGCTTTTACCATGATGATGACCATAGTGCCTATCATAACAAAAACTAGAATACAACTTATTTCCATCACATCTCCTATCCAGATTATCCAAGAGCTTGCCATCTTAAATCATGTCATCCCTATATGACCTATGCCCACCACGAGATCTACTTCCATATGCCCCATTTGTCATGTCCTCCTTCCCATGGCTAATTTGAAGCGATCCTCATCTTTGCAATTATGACAAACTCTGAAGGATTACTACATTAACTTCTTATTTCTCCTATTCTTTCATGATTATGTCATTATCTACCTTGCAACTTCTTATTTCTGCTTTTAAGCTTATCAATGTGTTTTCTGTATTAGAAGGGTGCCCAACACCACACTGACCATCTGATCCATAGGGAGAGTCTCATGAACTATAGTCTACCATATTTCTGTTCATCTTTTATCTTCTTCCCGCAAGTATACCATGCCAGCTAAACCAAAACATAACATAATAAACATACCTAAGTATAATTCAGGGGAGGATATCTCATCTGAAATATCAACCAGATTAGTGAAATACATGTATAAACATAATCATATCAATATATAGACATCATTTGAAACATTATCCAGTTAACATGCAGGACTGTACCATAACCATGAAAATTCAAGCATAACGACATAGAGACACTGACATGCATATCAATGCGTAACCGACATGCACTCACGACAAATACATCCAACAAAAACACCATTAAATTTCACATGGAAAAATAACTGCAAGCATGCCTACACAACAAGTACATAGACCACAAGCATAAGAGCACATATGCCACTGACATGTATGCATGACCAACACATTCTTCCCATCCAATCCAAGAGGTAAACCGTGCTCTAATACCACTCTGTAACACCCTCCTCCCACATTTACCCAAGATAACTGGTACACTAGGGTAAATATGTGACTACATGATACTATTATGTGATTAAACTCCCCATTTACACTTAGGGAAGTGGAGCTGAAAAAAAAACTATTATGACATTCCACACATGCTACAAAACCTTCAGGAGCCAACCAACCCTTCCAGGTGACCGACCCCTGAGACAACTTGACATTTTAATGATATGGACCCCTAGTCACTCCCATGAAAAGCCATGCATGTGAATGAGGCCCTCCAGTTGCTTCGACAAAAAGGAATGCCAATGAATATGGCCTTTTTCAGTCATTTTTGTGCCAACTACCCAAGATTATGTGCCACTATTTTAGGGCCAATACTCAAGCCACTTCCTAGAACTTCATGAAAATTTTAGAAATGATTGATGACCATGAAATAAGGCTACTAGTGAAAACATTTGTACAAGGACTTTACTAGACCCCTACTAGCCATGACATAAATTGTTTCAAACATATCACAAATAGGTAATCTATAGTTCATAACAACAGATCTAAGCATATGGGTCTCATACTTATCGGAGATTTGTAAAGAAGCATCACTGCCTTATCCAAATAGGTGCATTATCATCTATTAGGCCATATATTCATTGCACATTCATTTTCTAATCAAACCAGGATGAGAGAAATACCTCAAGTTTGTTATAGAGCATACTCATAACCAACAAATAACCAACATAAATAACAAGGATAGAATAACCATAAAAATTACATATGAACCAATACATTTACACATGAAATACCAAGGAGAAAGAGCTCTTATTAATCAATCCATAAGCCAACCAGGTTTGGGAGTTCCTCGAACTACCTAACCATAGATTGGGTTGAACCAAATATTTATTTCTTTCATCCAATAACCCCCGTGCCATAGTCCAAGCATGAATGTTGGACTCACAACAAAGCCAGTCCAAGTTTCCTAAGGCTCTACCACAATGCTCACCAGATCACTAGGTCCTAAACAAGCATGGGTGCCTTCGGATCTCTCCACCTACACCGTGAGGAATTTATCTATCTCCTATTCTCTAGGATTTACTATATATCCTTCCATTCACCGGTCAAGGATTACTACGCCTAATTGAGACTCCACCCTCTAGGATTTACCGTATATCCTACCATTCACTGGTCAAGGATTCCTAGGCCTGATTGATCCAAAATGAATACTAACTCAAGAAGAAAAGGTATTACAGACTCATGTGTAGGAATTCCTATATTATTTAGTGCAATGGATCGAAAATATTGCGAATAATATAGACAATAAACAGTTATAAAACATAATAAAAACACACATCAACACAGTAAATGATCAAGGAGTTCACCAGACTTCCTGGCTACGTATCCTAGTCCAACTTTTAGTGTCGACCTCTATATTATGTCTTCAAGAACAAAGTTTACAGGTGTGAGCTCAATCAGAGCCATAACACAACAATAGTGATATTACATAGGGATTTCACTCGAAAACCCTGAGTCTAAAGAGTCAACAGACTCTCCCTATGATCAATTGTTCGTAGATTTTTGTTTCTCTGACTCTTTGTCTCCTCTTTGTCTCTAATCAACTACCCCCCTTTTTGTGCTGCCATTGAATGGATTTTAAGCTTATTGGCGTTGTTTGTTCGTCTTCCCTCTTCAAGCTCTTTGGCTCTAGACCGCTGTCCCTTCATCTCCTTCTTGATAATTTCAACAATAATTGTAAACACTTGAATCAACAAGGCCACATGTTTGTGACAGAAAGGACCAATGGTGCGGTGTGAAAACCCCAAGAATACGTTTCTCTGTTTACATAGAGAAATACACCAAAACAGTGAGAATTTCTGCCAAGCCGGACTTCAAATGATATTGAATCTGACCTATAATCCTATCTGGTCTATTTTTGCATCACTATCGCAAGTTGCAAGCGCCCATCTTCCATGGTGTTCTTTGTATTTCGGTGTCATACAAAAATACATTAAAACACAAAAAAACCCAACAAAATGCTGCATATCAGATTTCAAATTTTATAGTTCCGCATCCATAACCCTGTCGGGTCCATAAAATAGCTCGTTCATTGTCCACCGTCTGATTAGTGATCAATAATCCACGGTTGACGATCATTTCAGGTGGCCCACTTGCATGGAGATTACCCGCCCAAAAAATCAGTTTTCTCTCTCCTGTGGTGTGCTACATGTCGATCGGTGTATGGAATCGGGCAGAGCCTCTCTAATACTACTTACCGCCTAAAGCCTGCTCGAAATACCACTTACCACAAAACTCAAATCCTTCACTATTTTATTTCATAACTCCTTTGGGTCCACCTGCATTAAGTCCTCCTCTGGTTCCATGTGATGTGATATTGGTAGTTTATCTGGACCGTTGATCTATGCACTCGATCAATAGTTCACGTTGTCTTGCTAGATCATGATCGCAATTCCCATAAGGCTGCCTCCAATATACTCCATTGGCCTCTCCTGATGCGATATCCTGATTTAACCTGGGTCGTTGATCTAGCTGATCTGACGGCTTCAGTGCAATGTTACTTCATTCTTTATTTAACTCTATTTTCTGCTATTCTATTTCTCTGTGATACCTTACTTCCGATTTTTGAAAACTTAGAGGTTTCAAGATCCATCTTGGATCACGCCTTCCCACTAAAAAGCTTTTGGACCACCAAAAGTTAGTTTTAGGCATCGATCAAGTGAGGATACAATTCCCTCACTTGTCCAATTCCTATCCATTGTGCTTTTCTTGGATTTGAACCTTTGAGTCCTACTCTCAGGTACTCAATATCCCCTTAATGCATAGTTCTTACCTTTCTATCAAGAACTGTGTCCTCCTATAACTCATTGATATAGTTAGGCAACAAATCCCTAATAGAAGGCAACTAACTTTTCTCTTCAAGATCTTCAATTAATGAAGGTTCATACAATCTCAAGCTTTCTGCATTAACAACTAAATAGATCTGCATATAAGCTGGCAAACCAAGGCAAAAAGAATTTTCACCATTTTATCAAGTATCTTGAAAGGTCCATACCTTATTGGTTTTAGCTTCTTACCTTCTATTATTGGGAAAACTAGTGTCCATTCGGAGTTGCTAGTCCCACTAAGACAAGTAGCTATCTTAGAAACAAACAAACTAAAGTCACTTGTGTTTTCCTTTATGAGAAGTAGATCAGAGAGAAGCAGAGAGTACCAACCTCAGTCTTTCGCTTGGCTCCTTGCTTGTTTCCTCTCCCCTTTGACATATCTTTTCCGCTCCTTCCTCGCTTGTCCTATTTCAAAGAACACTTTAGAGTCAAAGCAGCACAATACCATCAAAGCATAGAGATCTACAATCATAAACAATATAGGATTATATGTATATTGACCATACAAATGCATATATCAATTCAATATTCAAATACATATAAGAATATGGAGGAAAACTCAAATATCTTCATTGATAGAAATAGTAGAAGAGAGGATTACAACCCATTGATCTGACCCAGTGCCATCATCCCAACATGAAAGCCCTTCTTCACCTCATGAAAAGCTAGATCACCCAACACTATGATGTTCCACAAAGAAACCAATACCACTTCCTTACAAGATGCAAAATTCCAGCCTCTGGATCTCTAGGATGAGGGATCCATATATAGATGTTTGCAAGTGGGTGAGTCAACTTCTGGTTTTTTATTAGTGTCATTTATCTGATATTTCTCAATTCCACTTGGAGATTTCATGATCTCTTACTCATCCTTGCGCGAATTCAGAGAGGCAAGTGTCACAGGAGAAGTTTTTGGAAGATTCCATGATCATCCACCTTGCAAACTGCCTCTACCATTTGTCTACTCTTGCCCATCGCACCCCATAGAAGGGATTTTCAGTATGCATCGCAACCCGCATGTGCATTAGGTGGGAAGCATCACACTTTGACCATGGAGGAGGTGAGATGGTCCAGTTCTGAGCAGTTTTTCATGGAGAACTTTTGGGAGATGATGTAATTAGCTGACCTTGTTCCTTTAGGGTATGAAACAACACTTTTAGGGACTTAGAATCCCTTGGTTTATGGACATATAAGATTGGGGTTATAGTTCCCAAATATGTCTATAACAATTTCCCCCTAAAGCATGAGGTCGTAAATCTTTTGATGTCGGGGGAAATGCTTTATCATGAGGATCCGAGGTTTTTCGAACTGGAAGGTGACTTGTAATAAGATACAATACAATACATTATCTTTATAATATTTTCATGATATAGCTGAGGCAGGAATTCCCATGCTCAGCTTTATAAATTCATTTCCATGTACATCAGATAGACAACCGTCTGTATGGCAGACTGATGATTCTGGTAGAGCCATCATCCTTTGTCTTGGATGATTATCTGTGCAACTATGATGTACATTTGATGTCTTTATTTTCCTGAATATATCACAACCCAGATGGATGAAACTAGATCCGAGCTCTTCAAACTCGTTCAGTCTTCGCCCGAAGTACAAGTCAATCCATGTGAAAAGATGTTCTGAAGTTGAACATGGAAAGGCATCGCCTGATTACCAGCCAATGATGAAAGCTATTAGCAGGTGCGATAGGAATCACTAATAATGATAATGACTCTCAAGGTAATGCAGTACAATTGACGTGGTGTGAACATGGACTTGATTTCGAACACCATGCAAAGTATTTCGGTCGAAGTCCATTGATGTAAAACTATCGCCGGAAGTGAGAAACTTGCCATTGAGGCATGCAAGCTTCAAAGTACTGAAAGGGGTGTTCCTAAGTCAGCTTCTTGGATAATGAGCTGATGTCGACAAGAAGTGACCCATCATAGGAGGGCCTTAATGAATCCCACATATACAACACGAAACAGAGCAAATGATTTTGTGGAGGTGAAAACGATTTGATGATACAAGGTTCAGGGTGGCAGTCATGAAAGAATGAAGGGTGAAGGTATTGCAGCGGATGAGATACAAGTTGGGTTGGTGAATTCTCCGAGCGGCTTCTCTTGAACATATCGGCAACACTGAAATGGATTGGTAGCGTTAACCCCAAAAATGGATGGGACGGTGGACCAATGGTGATATGACTGGTGAACGAAATAACCCAACCCAACTCAATCATGGTGATGGAGTGAAAGTGTCATGTTCAAGAGCGACCTGCTACAAATAAAGTTTCTTCAAGTTTTCTTCCCAATTTTTCCCCAGTCATTGTTGACCAATACCTCTTTATTTTTTTCAAGCTTGAGGAGGATAACATATGCTTATTCAATAATTTGCCGTTCAGGCAAACCCATCGCTATGTTTTAACGAGCCTAGCGACAATGAAACTCATTCTTGTCTGCATGGACAAGTTTGTTGCTATTGTTTTAACGAGTTTAACGCCAAAGAAAACTCGGTCCTTTTCAATTTTAGAGAGTCTAAAAAGAGACGGAAAGGAAACTCTAGCAATCATTTTTCATAGCATAATCCCTTAAGTCCAAAAAAGTATAAAATAATATGAAAGGGATGAGTTTTTGATAGTTTTAACGAGCCGAACAAGACAAGCGCTCAATCGTTTTGTGCAATGATCCCTTAGGTCCAAAAATATTAAAATCTAGAGGAGGTATGGCACTCCCAATCACTTTAACGAGCTGTAGAGGCCAATTGCTCCGCAATCTTTTCATATTTTATGAATCAGATGAAAAACACTTAAAGGAGACTTGTTTTTGGGGAATGAGTGATGATTTTGGATAGCAGCTGGTTCTAGGTAAGGCTTGGAACTTTTCAATCATGGTAGTGTAAATAAGATGCCTAACAGGACCACTCGTTGCAGTTGTTCCTCAAAAGGGGTAAACAATCAAATGGAGGCGTATGATCAGCTAACAAAGAGTGGAGGTGATGGTAATAACATGACCAAGGCTCAAACACTGATAATAATGCGATCAAAATGGTTATTTACCAGAGGTGGGTTCATTTTTTAATGAGATTAAACTCTGGTGGAACATACGCTCATTGTTAGGTTTGTTTTTTAACGAGCTTGAACTTCGCGTAAAACTACTCGTGACAGCCGTATAATAAGGATGTCTCATCAGTAGGTTCATTTTTTAGGGAGCTTGCCCCATTCGCAACTTTGCTCCGAAGCCTTTCATTATGCAAGCTAGAATGACCAATCCTACGAGTTTAAAGGGCTAAGAACCTACAAACTAAGAAAATAAATGGTCATTTTTCACTTGCATGCAAAAAGGTTTGCATGCCCCCAGGAATAGAGAAGTAGAGTTTCCAGGTTACCATAGAGAATTTCTTGCATCCAAAAGATGGTTCCACCTGCACAGCAGATAGAAACACTCCCTCGGCTTAGTCCATTAAACTGAACGAAGGTGATTATAGCTCTAATCACCTAACCTTAATGATGGAATCCTATTCTAGTCTAATCCCATTTTCCTAAATGGACGGGTGTGTTAGACTAGTCATATATCCTCCGCGGAAAACTACCCTATACCTAAAGTTTTTCTGCCGAAGCAGACCAGGGTGCATGTGCCCTGGGTTTAGCCACATCCACCGAATCACTCGCATTCATCAGGTGGATTGGATGGAGATTGATGAGATATTCCTTGTGCAAAAATACCAGTTAGGGATGGCACTTGATTGTTAGCTATGTGTGAACCGGGGAATGAAAGTTGGTCTACGAGCTAGACCACTCTGCCTTCATGCAGAAAACAAATCACTCGAAAGAGCGAGGAAACAATAGCTCCCATGCTATAAATGTAGTCACGTCCAAGGAGTAGATTATAATCTAATGGTCCTTGGATTACCATTACGTTTAGATAAATGGTTTTCCTTCTCAAAGTTATAGGCAAATTTGGAAGGATCCCTAATGGTCGGCTGGCTCATTTGTTGAAGCCTGTTAGATTTAGCATCTCAGGCAGAAGCGATGGCGAACCAAATGCTTTCCAAGCAGTTGAGGAAAGGATACTCACAGAAGCCAATTCATCTATGATAGTACCGACCATGACCATCCTGTAAGCTTGTACTATGATTCAGAATGGTACATTAGATGGTAGATAGGGTTTGCCTAGTAGATTCCAATCGAAGGAAACGACTGGTTTCTTGGAGGTAGGACCGAATAAATGGCCGGATACATCTCTGACAAACTTCCTTTCTGTGGTAAAGGAATGGGTAGATTGGCCCCATGTTCATCGAAGTCTGTGTTTACGAAAGGAATTTGAGTGGTGTCGTTCTCATTCTTTTTGGTGAATGTATCATCTGAAGACAAGATTGGGTCAAATGCCATCTCGACCTGTTGACTTTGGTCCGGTGTGGACTCAGAGGGTTTATATTCAATGATAGATGCTTCGACCGACCACAAAGGTGTGTCAGTTGGATTTACAACTAGTGATGGACTCGGAAGGAGTTTCTTGTACCGAGGAGGAAGCCGTAGCAGTGAAGCAGGATGGTTATCCAAGACTCTTTTAGCTTCATCTTGGAAGGGAAAACTGTGGATGGCATGATCACCTTCACACAGTTTACAAGGAAATTTAGATCTTCCTTTCTGTCAATTGACTTCGTTTTCACTAGTTGACAGTGTACTTTCAACATGATCATCAGAGGTTGATGACACTAGATTGTGCAAGTGAGGAGACCAGTCCCTTAAGATCCATGGGATGTAAGGAAAATTTCGATGATAGTGGTCCCCTTTGCAAATGACACATGGAGATTTAGTTTTGGACAATGTAGTGTGTGGATTTTCGTTAGACGATGCTTGGTTGCCCCCTTTTTCCATTGGCTTCTTCTTCTTCTTCTCGTTCCCTTTCTTCTTCTTCTCTGTTACTTGGTTTTTAGCTTCACCAAGCGAAGAGGAAGAAGGAGAGGGAGAAACAAACGAAGTAGAAGTTGGGGGGTAACTCTAGTATCATCTGGTTGCTGATTTGATTGCTTAGGAAACACGGTGTTTTGAATGACAGAGGTCAAGAAGAGCCATACTGGCAGGGCAATTATCAGTCCTGGAAGGGAAAATGTGGCCATATGAGGTGCACCAACATCTCCCCAAGAGGATAAAGGACTAGGATTTCCCCCAAGGGGAAATCCTTGGTTGGTGGACTCCATTTTCTCAACCTAAGACCAACGAGGGAAAAGTGACGTTATTCTGATTAAAAATAAATTTTATGATGCTTTGACACAACTTGTTTTTTCAATTTTTAAGAGTTGAGAAAAAGCTAAAGATGATTCTAGTCGCCTTCGATTTTTAATGAGCTGAAGTGACAAGTGCTCAGATGGACCTTTTCTTTTAAGGAGTCTGAAAAGGAATGAAAGAGACTACTCTGGAAATCTAGACAGAGGGATTACCAAACCAATCGCAAAACTGCAGAATACTTTTTACGGTACGACAATCGATCTTCCCAAATGCTATGTTTAGTTCATTGCGATCGATAGGGTGGCAGACACAACTTCCTAAGGATAAAGGATATAGCCTATTGTGGTCTCCCAATATATAATCGACGGTACATGGGAGCACAAGTCTGTACTGGCACTTGTCATCTCAAAGAGGAGGAATCACCCAGCCTACGATGAAACTGATAGTTACTAGGCTTTACGACACTGGAATACGTCTCTAGCCTAAACTTCTAAATGTTGTGCGTTAGGTTCCAAAGTGTTTTTATGTTCATTGAAATTTATTTTACAGTTGATCTTTCTTAGAAGTTTTCCTTTAAGGTTCACCGCGTGATAAACAGACGTTTACTTTCTCTTTTTGCAATGAAAATCCTAGCTACTAAGGAAAGAGAAGCGAAATTCTTTCAACATAGAGCAGAGAGCACACACTAAGATGCGTTGTCCTAAATCAATCTCCACAAGCAGTATAAATGCAAATGCACATGCATGTATTTGTTTTTTGCTTTCTTAATCTGTGAATGACAAAAAGAATGCTAAGTATAAATCTGAATTATCTTTTTAAAGCGACAGTACTAACAATTTTCTTTTCAAAAGACGAAAGGATTACAAGGACGACACTTTTCCATTTTGAATTGATAACTGCTTTCGACACTTGAAATACTATTAATTCAGATCAAATACAAGAGTAACAGTGTAATCGACTATCAAAAAGAGGAGGATCATTTTCTTTGATTGAAAACGACACTTGTGACACTTTCAAATCAAAAGACGATAGTTTGATTAAGCTATTGTTTGTAAAGGAGAACTATAAATGGAAATAAATACACAAAAACATTCACAATTCTTTGTACAATGGAGGCTGAATAATGCAAATGAAGGGAGTTTCAACAGTGGTATACTGATCATAGACAACAAAACTCCTGAATAAAGCTGAAGAGAATGAAGAAAAACCAAAATATGGAGGAAAAAACAGTCTTATCTAATCATCGCACCTGTAACACAGGGAAATAGGGATGCATCTCACCTACAGCACATGGGAGGTGCGATGCATCTAGACTGTCAAAAGGAGACAGTGCGATGGTCCAGGGACGAGACTTTAGCTTGGTTTTTGGTCACAATTTGCATGTTAGTTCAGGGATTTAGGCTGAGCTAATGATAGTCAGTAAATACAAAGCATAGGGGCTGATCTAATGTGGTTACTTGAGCTACAACCAGGGCACTTAGGATGTTTGCAAGTCAGATGTTTAATTCATAAACTAACCTAGAGATTAACTAAAGCAATGTTTATCTATTTTGCAATTGCATAGCAAAAGCAGTTCGAAGGCTAGCTAGCTTAACTTCAGGCTCTGTCTATAGTTTATAAAACAAATAAACTAGAAACAAGCAAACAAGCTATTCGCTCCCCAGCAGAGTCACCATTTTGTTATCGGGAAAAATAGTGTCCATTCGGAGCTGCTATTTCCACTAAGACCGGTAGCTATCTTAGAAACAAACAAACTAAAGTCACTTTTGTTTTCCTTTATGAGAAGTAGATGAGAGAGAAGCAGAGAGTACCAACCTCAATCTTTTGCTTGGCTCCTTTCTTGTTTCCTCTCCCTTTGACAAATCTTTGCTGCTCCTTCCTCGCTTGTCCTGTTTCAAAGAACACCTGTAAGTCAAAGCAGCATAATACCATCAAAGCATAGAGATCTACAATCATAAAAAATATAGGATCAGATGTATATTGACCATGCAAATGCATATATCAATTCAATATTCAAAGAAATACAAGAATATGGAGGAAAAATCAAATAGATTTATTGATAGAAGTAGTAGAAGAGAGGATTACAACCCATTGATCTGACCCAACACCATCCTCCCAGCATGAAATCCCTTCTTCACCTCATGAAAAGCTAGATCACCCAACACTATGATGTTCCAGAAAGAAACCAACAACACTTCCTTACAGGATGCAAAATTCCAGCCTCTGGATCTCTAGGATGAGGGATCCATATATAGATGTTTGCAAGTGGGTGAGTCAGCTTTTGGGTTTTTGATTAGTGTCATTTCTCTGATAGTTCTCAATTCCACTTGGATATTTCATGATCTCTTACTCATCCCTAGGCGAATTCGGAGAGGCAAGTGTCATAGGAGAAGTTTTTGGAAGATTCCATGATCATCCACCTTGCCAATTGCCTCTACCATTTGTCTATTCTCGCCCATCACACCCCATAGAAGGGATTTTCAGTATGCATCGCAACCCCCGTGTGCATTAGGTGGGATTCATCACACTTTGACCATGGAGGAGGTGAGATGGTCTAGTTTTGAGCAGTTCTGAGTAGTTTTTCATGGAAAAATTCTGGGAGATGATGTATTCAGCTGACCTTGTTCCTTTAGGGTATGAAACAACACTTTTAAGGACTTAGAAGCCCTTGATTTATGGACATATAAGATTGTGTTTGCAGTGCCCAAATATTTCTATAACACCTTCACCCTGCATTCTGTCTTTGCTGATGTACAACCAGACTTGATCACAAACTTGGAAATTATGCTCAACTCAATGCTTATCATGTCTTGCCTTGTACTTGGCTTGACTTCTTTCCAGTTGTTCCTGTATTTCCTGATGAATTTCTTGGATTTGTTCAATGAACTTGGTTGCTTTGTCCATATCATTGTGTCCATCAATTGCTATGTCTTTACCAAAGAAAAATCCAAGTGAGACTTTGGTCCAAAACAAGTCTCAAAAGGAGATCTCTAAGTATAAGACTGCTTGACACGGTTGTAAGCATGTTGTAAATAACACAAATGCTCATCCCAAAGCTTGGGATGCTTGCTAAAATAACCTTTGAGCAACTGGATCACTGTCCTGTTGACCACTTTTGTCTGACCATCTGTTTGTGGATGAAATGTTGTGCTCCTCTTCAACCTGGTGTCCATCAACTCCCATAAACTTGACCAAAACTTCCCAACAAATCAAGAATCTGGATCAGATACAGTGGAAGTGGGTAACCCAAAATGAACCCATATATTCTAAAAGAACAACTTTGCTATTTGTTCAATTGTAACCTACTTGTTACATGGTATCAAAATACACATTTTACTGAACTTATCAACAACAACATACAAATAATCATGAACTTTCCTAGATTTCGGCAATCCCCCAACAAAATCCATGGAAAAACTTTCCCAAGGACGAGAAGGAATTGGAAGTGGAGTTTACAAGCCTAATTTCCTATTATTGGGCTTGCTTGTAGCACACATAGTACACCCTTTGATATATCTAGAAACTATCTCATGCATTCTTGGCTATAACATAACCTTTGCAATTGTGCAACTATTTTACTTACACCAAAATGAGTTGATATGATAGAAGTATGTGCTTCTTGAATTATGTTAACTCTTTCAGTTTGTGAAATGCATAACTTCCCCAAATGATATAAGAGTTGGTCCCTTACATAATAATCCAATTCTTCTACTTGCTTGCCATGACTTAAGTTGCATATACATCTCTAAAATCTACTTCTTGAGCATATTGTTCAATGTAACTTTCATGCATTACTGAGTTATGCTTAAGTATAGTAGATGCATTTATGATTGGTCTTGATAACATGTCTACAACCTTATTGTGTATGTCCTTCTTAAATCTGATGACAAGATGAAATTGCTATAGAAAATCCATCCACCTATAATGTCTTTATTGCTGCAATTTAGTTTTTGAGTGCAAATATTGAAGTAGTTGATGATCTACATGTATGATTGTTTCTTTACCCATTAGGTAATGTTTCCAATTTTTCACACATTGTACTAATGCATATAATTCTTTATCATATGTGGGATAATCAATTACTGCAGAAGTAAATTTCTCATAATGATAGCATATAGGTTTTTAGTGTTGCATCAACACAGCTCCCATGACATAGTCACTAGCATCTATCACAATCTCAAATGGATGTTGAAGATCTGGCAGTGCTAGTACTAGTGTTGTACTGATTTTCTCCTTTAAGGTGTCGAAGGCTTTCTATTATTTGCCTCCCCACTTAAACACCTGTTTCAATCCTATTAAAGCATGTAATGGAACTGCAATCAAAGAAAAGTTGGCAATAAAATTTCTCCAGTATTCTGCTGCCCCTAGGAAACTCCTAACCTTTATAGTAGATTTGGTTTTAGGCCAGTTCATAATGACTTCAACCTTAGAGGGATCTATCTTCAATTCACCACGCCCTACAATATAACTCAAATAATTTAAAGATGTTATGCCAAATTCACATTTTGACAGTTTTACAAAGAGATTTTCTCTTTTTAAAACATCTTAAGTTTGCTTTACATGCTTTACATGCTTTACATGGTCTTCCCATGTCTTACTGGAAACAAGAATGTCATCTAAATAAAAAATTACAAAGTCATCAATAAATGGTCTGAGTACATCATTCATAACTCTCATAAATGTAGTAGGAGCATCAGTTAAGCCAAAAGGCATAACCAACCATTCATATAGTCCTTGCTTTGTCTTGAAATCTATCTTCCATGCATCTTGTTCTGCAACTCTGACTTGAGGATAACCACTTCACAAGTCCAACTTAGAAAAGTAAACTGCCTCTTTTAATTGATCTAATAGATCATCAATACGAGGAAGAGGATAAAAATTCTTGATTATTATTTTATTTAGTGCTCTATAGTTAATGCACATTCTCCACGAACCATCTTTCTTTCTCATCATCATGATTGGAGATCCACATGGTGATGTGCTTGGTCGTATAAACCCTTTATCTAGAAACTCCTGTACCTGCTTCTGTATCTCTACATTCTATAAAGTTGACAACCTATAAATTCCAATGTTAGGTAATGGAGCAATTTGCTGCAAATAAATATCATGTACTATTTCTCGCTTGGTGGCAGACCTTTTGGTTCTTGAAATAGAACATCATACTCCAAAAAAACTTTAACTAAATAAGATTTTTGTTGAGAATCACAACCTTCAAATGCATTGGATTTTTCAGGATCCTTTGCCTTTACAATCATTAGAAAAAATTGCTTACTTCAATTCACAATTCTTTTCATCTGTCCCGAGTTTATAAGAGAATAGTTATCTTTGAGTTTATGAGCTCTTACAATGTATTCTATTCCATTTTTAGTGAGTTGATACTTATTCTCAACTCTATAGAAAATAACTTTCTTATCATACAATTATGGACTTCCCAAAACAATACCACATATATCCAATGGAACAATATCTAACTCAACCTCATCTAAAA
Organism: Pinus taeda; assembly: GCA_000404065.3. Classification (NCBI taxonomy): domain Eukaryota; kingdom Viridiplantae; phylum Streptophyta; class Pinopsida; order Pinales; family Pinaceae; genus Pinus; species Pinus taeda. The sequence continues at coordinate 117,598 of APFE030803499.1, forward strand.
TGCTGATCCAATAGAAAACCTAAGTTTACATTGTCTCGTTACTTGTAGCTTTGTTTTATCACACACCCAACCTAATGGATATGGCTTCTCATGAGGTTTTGTTTGTAATCCCAACTTCTTTACAATTGTTTCAGAAATCAAATTTACTTGTGATCCACTATCAAACAACGTATCAATCTTATTGTGCTTGGAAATTACTCTAATATGAAAAAGCTCATTTCTTTCCTTCTCATTATTTTTATTATAAACAGATTGTGCATAATTACTTGTGGATGCTTTATAATCTTTACCTTTAATACGTGTGGTTGTAACTATTGTTTCATCGCCTGAATCTGATCCCAATTCCTGCTGAATAGCAGCAACATATTTTCTCTCCTTACCACCAAACTTCTTAGGTTTTCATTCTAGATGCAAAAGCCAACAGTGTGCCTCATCATTTCCTTCTTTCTTGCAATGAGTGCATGAAGGTTTATCCTTCTTTACAATGTTTTCTTTCCTCTCCTTCCATTTCAGTTTCTTCTTTTCCTTATTCTTGCTTATACAATATTTAGATGATCCCCCAACTTCTAGGTTTACATTCTTACCTCTAGCTTCTAGATGTGTGGCTTGAACTAATACATCATTTAAGCTAGTGGGATTAAACATGAGAATAGTATGCTTTAAATAGCTACCAAGAACACCTATATACTTCAATAAAGTCTCAGGTGAGTCTAATGATATACCTAGAGTTAAAGCTCTATTTCTGAATTCCTGAGTATAACTTTGTACACTTTGACCCTTCAATTGATGAAGAGTTTGCCAACTCATCATTGTATATTGCATGTAACATAAAGGATATAATTTATTTTTGATAGAAAAAACAAATTCATTCCAAGTAGAAATGATTTTACCATGTTTTTGCAGATCAGCTTATGTGTTGCCTTCCCACCATACTAGTGTAGTTCCTCCAAGTTGAAGGCTAGCTAGTTGAATCTTCTGCCTTTCTGAATCAATGTTCTGTACCCTACAATATACATCAATTTTTCTTATACAATTATCTACCTTTTTTGCATTGAGTTCTCCATCATAAATTGGCAAATCAAAATTCACATGTAATTTGATTAAGGAAGTTTTCTTCTTCTTCTTAGAAGAGCTAGAAGATGATGAAGATGACGAAGGTGATAATGGAGGAGATGGTGGAGGATGCATTTATCCTTTTCCTTTTCCTTCTGGAGAGGCAACTAGAAAATATTCTTGTGCTACTTTGTCTGGTTTAGGTGTTGAAGTGCTTCCACCTCGACCCTTCTTAAATTCCAGATAGATCTCTTCCACCATGGCTTGGAGTGTCTTAAAAATGTCTATACATTGAGATTCTGATCCCAATGAGCTTCTTCTTCCATTCTCCTCTAAGAATAGCCTCTTCCAATCTTTGGATTAGCCTCAAAAATTTCTCCTTCTCCTAGTCTGAGCTTTAATCTAGTTAGCATTCAAAATCCAACACAAGCTTGTCTAACCTTAACAAAACCAAAACCAAATACCCTGATACCACTTGATTTGAAATGGATACTAAATCAAGAAGAAAAGGTACTACACACCATGTGCATTAATTCCTATATTATTTAGTGCAATGGATCAAAAATATTGTGAATAATATAGACAATGAACATTTATAGAACATAATAAACACACACATCAACACAACAAAAAATCAAGGAGTTCACCAGACTTCCTAGCTACGTCTCCTGGTCTAGATTTTAGTGTCGACCTCTATATTATGTCTTCAAGAATAGAGTTTATAGGTGTGAGCTCAATCAGAGCCATAACACAACAACAGTTATATTACACAAGGATTTCACTCGAAAACCTCGAGTCTAAAGAGTGCACAAACTCTCCCTCTTAGTGCCTCTGATCAACTATTCATAGTTGTTTATTTCTCTGACTCTCTTTCTCCTCTCCGTCTCTGAGAAACTGTCCCCCTTTTTGTGCTGCCATTGAATGAATTTTAAGCCTATCAGCATTGTCTATTCACCTTCCCTCTTCGGGCTCTCTGGCTCTCGGCCACTGTCCCTTCATCTCCCTCTTGATCGTTTAAACAATAATTGTAAACACTTGAATTAGAAAGGCCACTTGTTTGTAACAGAAAGGACCATTGGTGTGGGTTAAATCCCTGAGAAGATGTTTATTTGTTTACACAGAGAAATACACCAAAATAGTGAGAATTTCCACCAAGCCAAACTTCAAATGATATTGAATCCGACCTATAACCCTATCGGGTTAATTTTTGCATTGTTATCGCAAGTCACAAGCACCCATCTGCCATGGTATCCTTTGTATTTCGGTGTTATACAAAAATACATTAAAACACAGAAAAACTCGACAAAACATGGCATATTAGATTTCAAATTTTATGGTGTCGCATCTATAACCCTGACGATCATTTCGAGCGGCCCACTTGCACGGAGATTACCTGCTCGAAAAAGTGGTTTTCTCTCTCCTGTGGTGTGCTACGTGTCAACCGATGTATGGAATCAGGTGGAGCCTCTGCAATACTGCTTATTGCCTGAAGCCCGCCCGAAATACCGCTTACCACGGAACTCAAATCCTTCGTTGTTTTATTTCATAACTCCTTTGGGTCCGCCTGTGTTAAGTCCTCCATTTGGTTCCATGCAATGCGATATTGGTAGTTGATATGGACCATTGATCTGCATGCTCGATCAACAGTTCACATTGTCTCGTTGGATCACAATCGCAATTCCCATAAGGCTGCCTCCGATATACTCCATTGGCCTCTCCCGATGTGATATCCCAATGTAATCTAGGTCATTGATCTGGCCAATCTGACGGCTCTGGTGCAATGTTATTTCATTCTTTGTTTAACTATGTTTTCCACCATTCCTTTAATGTTTCTTTGCGATGCTCTATTTTTGATATTTGAAGACTTAGAGGTTTCAAGATCCATTTTGGATCACTGATTGAGGGCGCACACCTCTAGGATTTATTTTATATCTTGCCATTCATCAGTTGAGTATTCCTAGGCCCACTGAGGTACACAAAATATGGCTTTACCGCAATCCCACCTTCTTTAGTCCAGGGATTCCTAGGACTTGTGTTTTTCTTTAGATACCACCTCACTTAGTTTTGAAACCATCCTAAAATCTAGCTTAACCAAATAAAATAGAACCCATCACACCATGTATATCCAGAAATGGAAAGGAAAGGTTGAAAATCATTATCACACCTGGAAGAAGCCATTCTAATGACAACAAGAGAACCAAATACACACATGCATGTACCATGCATGCTAAATCTAGGAAGGAAATCACATACACAAATCGATACATGCAAGTAATCTTGTTGTAGTCACTCGATCTTGCTCTTCCTTGCTTGATATTTTCTTCCATTTTCCTTCTTTGTCCTTCCTTTAATTTCCTTGATCCAATGCTAGAGTGCTCCAAGAATGCTTTAAGTGTCCAAGAGTGTGAGAGAGAGATAATAAAGAGAGAGAGAGAGCTTCAAAATTGAATTGAAAAAAAGGTACCAACTGATACTCATAAGCCTTTTTATTAATGATACCTATATTTTCTTTAATTTTCCATTATTTTCCTTCATTTTACTCCTCACATACAACTTGTAACCTTTCACCTTCATTTTATCCTAATTTCCATTATTTTCATTAATATAATGCCAATTAATTCCTTATGCCTTTCCAAAGCCTTTGCGTTTGTTTTTTCAAATTTCCTTAGCCATAATAAATGAAATGAACACCCACACTAGGATGTTTTTCCCAACATTCAAATTGGAATACGTGTCTCATGAACTTGGTTATTATTTTTCCTTTATTAACTTTATTACATGGAATTTTGATGAGGGTTGTTAAAATTTAAAGTAGAATTGAAAATTAAGTGAAAAAAGATTTATTTTTTTATTTTGTTCACGGTGCATTTGAAATGTCCAACTTGCGCCATCCACGGCGAACCATGTAAATTTATAGGGTGCACCACAAATTGGTGTGTAACATTAATGCACTGTTAGTGGTTCAGTGTGTTAGCTAAATTGAAATGCATTGGGCCATTAAATTCCATGATGCACCACATTAAAAATTATAATTTTTACGACGGTGCATATGGTAAAATTAACTTCACAATGAATTTATTTTTTCCCAATAGGCTGCCCAATATTTAAACTTGAACATTTCAGTGTAGTGCGTCAATGTAAAATTAACACACTAGCAGGGAGAATTTTGAGGATGGAAAATTATCTTAAATTTTAGAAACCTTGGCAAATCTTACTAGGCCCTAATATGCATATGGTAAAATATTTTGATAAATATCAGTAAAACTATTCAACTTCTAATGATTTTATATATAGTGTGTAAAATTTTGGCGATCTTTAAGGTAAAAAAAAAAATATAATTTAAAATATGGGCGAATCATTTTTATAAAAATGGGAAATTGGCGAATATTATTATTTGGAAAAACCATGGCAAATTAGTCCATCTATGAATATTAGCCCCTAAAATTATCCATGCACACTGGTGTGAAATGTTATGTCGATGCACCAGACTGAAAAATGAAAATAACTAATGTTATGTATGTATACTAACTGAAAGTGGTGCATCAAGTTAGTGTATGCATCATCTTTGGTGCTATCCTTTTTTTTCTAGTGCAGCATGTCTAGCATGTTCCTGTTTTTTTGGTGCATCGAGGTTGATCTTTTTGTTAATTGAAATTTATATTTCCATATTCAGAAACACATTTTTCTTTAATATTTTTTATTTTTATGTTTTATATATGACACTGATTTATTTTATATTTCAATCATGTAAAGACGTCATAGGAGAGAGGAGGAAAATCAGGAAGAGTAGAGAGTTGAATAGTACAATATGGTATGGGGGTAGGAGGTAGGAGAGACAGAGAGGGATTTGTACCCTTGCCCTATTACTGCAATGAACGAAGGCCTGTTGAGGAATGTAGGCCTCCTTAATTACTATGAGAGGTTACATCCCTGAAGGGACACTTTGGGTTGTGGCACAACTGATCCGTCAATGGAATTTCCACTAACAAGCTTTCCATCTTGGTCCTTATTAGTGGTTTTAGCCCATTGAGGAGGACATTTATTTTATCACTGGCCTGTCTAGGAGAGCAAAGGATTTTCCCCAATTCCCTGATTTCCTCCATGGTGTTGCAATAGAGAGTTAGCTTGTCTACTCTCAGAGATATGTTGGGGATCATGTAGTTTCTCAACATATTTCCAGGTGCCTTATGAACAACTATGTATCACTTATTTTGGTGCAGAGGAGGTTAGGTGCCTATCGCCATTAGTTAGTTCCATTGAACACTATACTAATGATGGGTATCAAATTAGTTTCCCTCTTTTGTTTTATGTCAATTCTTTGGTGTAGATGCCAGGATGTATCAGATGGTTTTCATTTTTTTGCAGTAGTTTTGTATAGCTTTAGATAGATGTCATGTTATTATACATGGGAGGGCAAACTTCATTTTTTATTTAGAGATTTTTATTTTTTATTTTTTGAGAGGTTTCAAGAGATGAGGCCTACTTCTGACTGTTGCCCTCTTAGGCTGATTACTGAGGTGCAAATGTGCATGTGGGGTGACATGATGCTTGAGAGGGGTTAGTTGGAGCATCCGACCAAGATTTTTGTTGAGGCACTAGAGCTATTGGGCAATGAAGTTGAACACATTTTTGTCTTGGTGCCATGTCCTTACGTGGGGATAAATTGGAAGTAATGTCCCAACATCTCTTCACACAGGATGAGCCAATAGATACTAGAGGTAATATTAATGTTTTCTCTAAATTAATCTACTTTCATTTTGTTGTCTTAATTAATTAGAATAAAATTTGTTCTAGCATGTTCTTTAACTTGTTTTATTAAATTGTTTAATGACATTGTATAATTATTATTGTGTACTATGTATTGAGTAGACATCGATACATTCATTGGGGACATGCCTCCTCCCCCACTAGATGGAAATGTGAAGATGGTTGAGGCCACGGAGGATGAGGCTAGACGTCCTGATTGGATACACATAGGCATGTAGCCATGCTATATGCTTGATATTCGATTCATGATGGAGTTGGGTGACTGACTCTCTAGAGTCTTTGTTGAGGTTGGAGTCTACCCTATGCCGACTTGATACATCAAGGAAAATCCTACATTCCTGGAGCTTTGGATAGACTTGTCACGCAATATGATGAGTCTTATGTGTCATATCATCAGAGATAACAAGTTTATACTTGCACTGAGGAAGGATTTTTTCCATGGAGAAGATATAAAGTCTTCAACTAGTACTACCTGATCAGATCACGATGATCATAGTGGTGATCCCTCTGGTAGTATTCCATCTCCTCGGGATGGTTACGCATTGATGATGATTTAGGTGTCAATGATCCTTCTGGTAGTACGCAACCATTAGTCCTCCTTATTCACCTCATGATCATCTGTTGCCTCATGTTTCTCCTTAGAGAGAAGACCAACCTCCTCCTCCTCCACCTCATAGGTCAACTCTTGATGAGACAGTTGACCATCCATCGTCTTCTACTACAGAACAGGTTGACACTAATACCATTGTATCAGATATTTTATAGAAATTATTCGACACACGCACACACACACACACACACACACACACACATATATATATATAGTGCATTTTTTTCCTGTTCATGTTGATGTACTTAATTTACATGTTGGTGTTGATGTGTATATTGTTAGGTCATGTTAGATATGTTCATTAAATGTGCTTGTAGATAGATGTGTATGTTATAAAAGTTATTTGACAATATCAAACGTATATTTGAGAATGTATGTGGTGATGATGTTAGACAATTTTTATTTTTTGTTAGATGTGATCATGATGATGATGTCTTGTTAGATTATTAGACTTGTGTGGTAGCTAATGGCGTTTATATGTGCTAGAGGCGTGTATAATTAGATGATTTTAACGAATTTGATTGTGTATATTAGATGATGTTTAAGTTTATTAGATGGTTATCATCATGATGTTTATTTTTATGAAATTATATTTATTATAGATTATGTATTGGTGAACTTATATCAAAATTATATATATGAAATTATATACAAAACATCTTACTTTAAATAAAAAATGTAAATGTATTTTTATAAATTACAAAGTTTAATATGGTTGAAACAATGATTGATCATTTACGATAAATAATTTTCTATTGCATAGACAGTTCATATATATTCATTCTAACTAAATTCTTATTCAAACAAGGGTTACGAGCAACATAATTCCTGCCTATAGAAAACATAGAAATTAAAAAAAAATGTTTATAAAACATGTCTAGAATATAGTCACTACAAAACGAAATCAGTTTTACACAATTAAATTGTACAAACCTCTAAACAAAACTACCTTTCTAGTCATCGTCAAGCATAGAAATCAAACAATTGTGACCTATACTTATAACACAAAAGTTAGACAATATCTAATTGATCTTTGCAATTAATTTTCAAAATGTATATTGCAACATATTCATTAAATAAAATTTCAAAATATTTATAATTAAATTAAAATAAATAACTGATTGGCCTATAATTAACTATAATTTAAAATGTTTATAAAATATTGGATTATAAATATTCTTCAATAATTTGATTTTAAAATTTTTAATCCAAAGTTCATTATTATAATAATTATAATGAAGAATCGTTAAAAAAATATTTATTATTATAATAGCTATTTTAAATTACAATTTTTAATTAATCTGTATTTTTAATTTTAATTATATATATTTTTAAATTTCTAATGTTTAAATTATAATAGGAAATGCAATCGATAAACTATTGTTCATAATATTTATTTTAAAAAATATAAAATAATTTAGTTTTTTATAAAATTCAATCTATTGTTGAATTTAAAATAATAAGTTTTTTTTTTTTATAATTAATTTAGATTAAATAACTTAAAATTAAATTTTAATAAAATTTAATTTCACTAAAGTTATTAGAGCTTCAAGCAATTTAAATTCAATATTTATAGCAACTCTTACCAATTTAAATTTAAATTTAATATCTTGCCAATTTAAATTTAATATCTTACCAATTATATAAAATGCCAACAAGATGAATACAAAACAATATAATTAGCTGAGATCTATTAACATGGGATATTGTCAGATGTGATCATGATGATGACGCCCAATTAAATTTTAGATTTGTGGGCTAGTTAATGATACTTATATGTGCTAGAGGTGTATATAATTAGATGATGTTAGTGAATTTGAATGTGTATTTTAGATTATAGTTATGTTTATTAGATGTTTATCATCATGATGCTTATTTTATGAAATGATATATATTTAGTATATAGTATATATATCTGAACTTATATCAAAATTTTATATATGAAATTACATGCAAAAAGACTTACTTTAAATAAAAAATGCAAAGATATATTTATAAATCACAAAGTTTAATATTGTTGAAACTATACTTGTAAAATTACTGTAAATATTTTTCTATTGTATAGATAGTTCATACTTGTTCATTCTAACTAAATTCTTTTTCAAAAGACAATTACATATAAATAAAAGTAATTTTCCATTATATTATTTATTATTTTTGAATAGAATTTTCTACCTTAAAAATTGTTATTATAAAACAGTTACGATCTCCAATCATAAGCATTATATTGGCCTAAAATTGTATGGATGCCAACTTTCCCATATTTGTTATTTTTGTCATTATTTCGTAAGTTGATTACTATGAAAATTTTAAATTACTTCATTAATTGTGGTTTTAGTCAACATTGGGGGTATAATTTAAATATTCCCAAAAGAAATGATAGAAGTATTCAAACTAACAAATTGCTAAGTTGAAAACCAAATTATCACAAAATTTAAATTAAATTTATCGCAAACTTAGATTTTTATTTTTATTTTTTTTTGCTACGTAATACTATTCTATTGATATTAAAAAGAATAAAAGTACATTGATGCTCTGGCCTCAGCGGTGCTGAACAACGTTTATAAAAAAATATCACAGTCTAAGCATGACTAGCCCATCGATGGGGAAACCAGTCCATGAAAGCAGATAAAAACCCACACAGGGGTTATCAGTTTTGACAAAAAATACCAAACATAGCAAAAAAAAACCAAAATGAAAGTTTTTATAAAACAGAACATGACAAAAATCATCCAATTAGCATAAGGAAATGCCAGCTAGTAGAAGGGCGACACCTAGCTACTAAGTGTCAATCATGATGGACCTCCTGGAGGTTGTCTAGGGCGGGCTCTTCCTCGATAAGGCACACGTACTGGTACCACTTCTCCTCCTCTACTGACGTGCCCCGCTGAATTCCACGAGTTGGTTGAGTGCCAATAGAGCTACCTTCTGCTGCATGCTAGCCCAACGTGTCTCCTGCTCTGCCACCAGTTGCCTTCACGTCTCCAGCCCTGCCTTCGGAGATTTGCTGACAACCAACCAGCTCCTCTCCATGTAGGGTGGCAAAGGCCTCAACCAACTACTACTTGTCTGGGTCTCGAGCACTCATGTTCCATTGAGTAGCCCTTTACTGCTCACAATTGTTCCTTGGCAGAGCTTCCTGGGGTTAGTTTCCTCAGAGAAGGTGATGGTGACGATGACAGTGATAACAGGCCTGTGAAGAGTGCTATGGAAGCGAAATTGAGTTGTGTGAGGGTCAGTGTGAAGGGGAAGGGGAAAATTGGCCGTATGGACTGATGTGTCCCTCCTGTGGGCACCCTAAAGCTGAGACTACCCTCGGCCACTGCAGGTATCTGGATACCGGCCCAAGAAGGTGTTGTATGGATTTGAGATGTCAGGAGAAGGGGAGGGGGATGTAGATTCAAGGTTGGGCATGGTAGGAGGACAGATGCTTCCGCCATGACGGCCCCCTCTTCTACTTCGCATGTGGTGGTGGATGCGCACCATGACGGAGTTTGTCATAGAGCTATCAGCTGGGGACCCAGAGGAATGGCTATCCAAAGAGAGAGCTAAGGAATTCTGAGCTGGAATCAAATTACAGTACATGGTTTGGGAGAAGTGATACCCATTTCCCACATCCATGTAGCTAAGCAGCCAACAGTGGCTTCTAGTGACGGTGCGTGAGCAAGGCTCCATTGCTTGAGGAGGGTAAGTGCTATTGAGCAGAGGAGGAAAGACTGCATGATGCTCTATGGAGGCCATTGCCTTAAGCTTGATAGAGAAATATCAACTGGAGCACCCAATTAATGGCGCCTGCAAGTCGTCATGAATTCCCTTCATTCTGGCTTGGGAGGGGACACGGGAAACCATGTGGCCAGGCCTCCCACTGTCCTTCCATCTAATCACCATTAATTCCATTGTTATCACCCGCATTCGGGTGTGCTTCTTCAATCTCTACCAATTGATTGTAATCCTTTATCTGGGATGCAGTGGCAATAGTGTTAAGCGAGCCTGCATGTAGAGTCCAACCACTGTCCACTCCTATGTTAGCTAAGAGATCAACTACTTTGTTGCCATCTCTGTAGATGTGTTTGAAGGTGACTGCTCTATGGGTGGAGAGCCATTGTTTGATGAGCTCTAATCTTTCCACCAATATCCAGCTGTTGACCACTTTGCTTGACGGTGTCCCATGCAGAATCTGATTAACCATGTTAATGAGAATCTGAGAATCACGTTCAATTAAAAGTGGGAAAAATTCATGAAGTTAAGCAAGGAGAAGCCCCTGCCGTAGCCCTTCTAATTCAGCCGAGTTATTAATATCCCAGCCAATTGAGCCTAGGAAGGTTAGAAGAGGTTTGCCTTTATGATCCCTGAATACTCCACCATATCCTGCTTTGCCTAGATTGTTTTTGGAAGCTCCATCAAAGTTGAGTTGTATCATATGATGGGAAAGAGGGAGCCATTTGTTTGGTATCTTTTTGTGTGAGAAGAGTTTACTCTAGTTTGCCTATGCCTGGTTCAACTGAAGATTCCAGTTTGCCCATATATTCAGCTCCTATGGAATGGAGGGAAGGTCTTCTTCATACCAGGTTTGGAGCATTAAAGCTTCCTAGAAGTTTTGGAAAACATTGGTACATAGGACTTCTAGAGGTGTGGATTGATCTTTGAAGATGCATCGATTTCTTTCTTTCCATATTGTCCACATGAGAAGGTCTGGGATGAGTTTCCATAAAGAGTTTAAGAGTTTGCTCTTATATGGATTGATTTCCATGTTGTGTACGGTGTTGGTGATATCTTCTTTAATTCTTCCGTCTTTTTTGCATCTAAAGCTTACTTTTTCCCAAAGTCTGTTTGTCAATGGGTATGAGTTCATGAGATGCAAAGTAGTTTCTTCCTATTGTTTACAGTTGGAGCAAATGGAGGGCCCGTGAAAGCTTTTTTTCCGTAAATTGTGCCAAGTGAGGATTTTGTTTTAACATAGCAACCAGAGGAAAGTGGATACTTTTGGCCAAATATTGGGGGCCCAAACTTTGTTCCAAAGAGGATCCTTGACTGTGTGGTTCCTTATAATTATATTGTATGCCTCGTGTGTGGTGAGGGTTCCTCTTGCATCGTAACCCCATCTTATTATATCCTTCTTATCGGAAAAATGAATTTTCCTATTAAAAAGCTCTACCTCCAATTTTTTCTAAATAGACTCTATGCCTTGCCTAATGATGTGGTCCGAGCTTATCCATTGTCTGTATCCTTGTGTGAGAGTGGGCATCTAGTGCTGGCTGACCTTGTCCATCTATTTCTCTTACCAATCTGGTATTTGATGGGGTTTGATTAGGTCCCTCAACTTGGGTCTTTGCTACGAAGAGTCATCCCAAAACCATGCATTATTACCATCCTTGAATTCCTAGAAGATGTGTTGTTGGATAATATATTTGTGTTGTTTAGCCACGTTCCAAATTAAAGATCCTGAGCCTACTTCTGTGAGTTGGATTAGATCATCTACTCGTCGGTTGTTTGCATATTTTGTTGTCCAGAGGATGGCCTAGGGATTATGGGGTGCCAAGATCCATTTCCAACAAATAAGTGCCCCCATGACAACATTACTGTGTTGAGGATCACGAAGCCCAGTGTCTCCTAAGATTTTTAGAAGGCAGACCGTGGCCCATTTCACTAGTGCCCATTTTCTATTTTGTCCCGAATTTCCCCACATAAAGGTTCTCTGAAGATGTTTGATTTTCTTGAGTACCCATTTTGATGCTGCCAGAACTGAAAAAAGATAAAGAGGCAAGGATTGCACTACGGATGGCCATATTAAGGGCTCTATAAATCCAAGAGGAGAGGCGAGCTTCCAAATTTTCCAAGAGCAGTTGCCAGGAAGAGTGCTTTAAAGCAGAATCAGTCATAAGAGCCCCCAGATATTTAGAAGGGAGAGTGGCTATCGTGAATCCAAGGATACGGGCTATGGAAGATTAAGTGATAGTAGGGGTGTGGAAGAAAAGGATTTGGGATTTAACCTTATTAATGTTGGCATCAGAGGCATCTGAAAACTCAGTCAAAAGAGATTTTAATTTGAGATCTTCTTGAACTGACGGATGGCCAAACAACATGTTATCATCCACGAATTGTTAGTGGGTAAAAGCAGGGGTGTTGGGAAAGGAGAGGCCTCTTAGCTGTTGGGAGTGAAGAGCTCCCTTTATACTTCTTCCAAGCCCTTCCACCATTAGAATGAATAGAAAATGGGATAGTGGATCACCTTGTCAGATTCCTCTAGAAGGATGGAAGGGGGTGGAAGGGATTCCATTGACCAGAAGGGAGAAGAAGGTGGAATTTATAAGACTTATGACCCATCTAACGCAGGGGGGGGGGGGGGGGGGGGGGGGAGAACCTAAAGGCAATCAACGTCTTTTGAATGTAATTCCAGTTTAAATTATCAAAAGCTTTAGAGAGATCAATTTTTAGAAGCATACCTAATTTTTTGAACTGCTTCAAGGAGTGAATAATCTTGTGGATGAGAATGATGCCATTCGTGATTTGTTGACCTTCCACGTATCCTAATTACTCTAGTGAGATAAGTAATGGTAGCAAAAACTTTAGTTGAGAGGCAATAACTTTGGAAATGATTTTGTAAATGACATTACAGAGTGCGATAGGCCTAAATTTATCAGGAGTTTGAGATTGTGCTTCCTTGGGGATGAGGGAAATAAAGGTCACGTTCATAGAGGGAAGCATCCATCTATTAGTCCTAGATTCCTCAACAACTTGCCATACCTCCTGCTTAATTAGATCCCAGAAGTTGTGGAAGAAATTGGATGTAAATACATCAGGATCATGAACCTTTCCTTCTTTGAGTTGTCACATTGCATTCTCCACTTCCTATAAAGATATTGGCCGAAGGAGGAGCTGATTGTGTTCCTCTGTTATGATTTTTGGTATTTTCTTGATGATCTTCTCTATGGCTAGTTGTCTATCAACTTGTGGTTCTTGGTGTACCTGCTTGAAATAAGTAAGAATCTCTTGTTCTACATCCTCATGATCCTCCAATCATTCTCCTTGTCGATTCTGGATGTGAGTGATGTTGTTGTGCATTCTTCTCTGGATAGTGGTGCGATGAAAAAAATTTGTATTTCTTTCTCCCTCCTTAAGCCATCTAAATCTTGATTTTTGTTTCCAAAGTATGTCTTGTTGTTTTGCTATTTCTGCTATTTGTTTCTGAAGGCATTTTTCCTGCTATAAGAGTGCTTCGAATCTTCCCTCCGTGATGATGATCTGCTGTAATCTTTTCATTTCTTGATCTAGAGCACTCTGTGCTTGGAAGATATTGCCAAAGATAAGTTGATTCCATTACTTGATATTTTTTTTAAGATTTTTGAGTTTTTGTTGGAATTGGTACATTTTTGAGCCATCCAAATGTTTCAAAGTTTTGTAAACTGCATTTATCATATTGTTGAAGTTTGGATGCGTCAACTGAAATGCTTCAAAGTGGAAAGGCCTCCATGTAGTTCTTACTGATCGTTGCCATTGGAGTGATATTGGCCAGTGATCTGAGCATGTGAGAGGTAAGATCGAGGCTGAGAAGTCTCCTCCAAGATGGATGACATTGTCGGAAAGCAAAAATATATCCAATCAAGAGGCAATTTGATGTGTGCCTGCTCGTTTGTTACTCCAAGTATAGATTCCATTGTTGAATGGCATATCTATGAGCCAATTGTTTTGGATGAATTTTTTTAAGTGAATGCTTTCATTATCCAGTTTGGTCCTGCCTCCTCTTTTTTCTTCCAGCTTGGTAATCATATTGAAGTCTCCTCCTGTGATCCAGAGTGGATGTGTTCTGTTAGAGTTGATCAAAGATAAAGTATTAAAAATGTCTATCTTATGCATTGCCTCCTAGGGGATGTAGACATTGGTTAGGTGACCATGCACATTTGTCCCTGTAATATGAAAGGTGGCTTGTATGAAGTGGTTATTTGAATGAATGTTAGTAAGCATGATAGCTGATTCATCCTAGACTATTGCTAGACCTCCTGAAGCTCCTAAGGCATCCACTGTTACTACTTGACTGCTTGGCCATGCTTTTGCAAGGGTTTGACCCAACTTCATAGAGTTACATTTAGTTTCTTGCATGAAGAAGACTTGGGGTTTCTCCTGCTGAATCATGTTTTTTATCATTCTATATTTCCCTAGGCTATTAAGCCCTATGATATTCTATGAAGTGAGCTTCATGATTATTATTGGGTAGGGTATTGTAATACTTTGTAAGCTTGGAATATCTTCCCAATTCCACCAGCATTTCCCCAATGCAAATGGTTCTTTGGAGATCTGTTTTCCTTCCTCTTTTTTTATTATCTTTAGGAATGTTTTTTCCATCCCATTGACTTCCAGGCTAAATGCCTAGGGTTCTTTGCTGTTGTGCTCTGGAAAGGATGACTTCCAAGTTTTCCAGCTGTCTTTCTGGGATCTTGTCATATTCTTTTTTCCTGCAAGCTTGTTCTAATCCAAATATGTCTAGATCTCCAATATCTATGCTTTTAGGCTCCTCTTCCATGTGTTGGGTTTCTCTCCTTTCCTCTGTTGTTTCTGTTGCAACTGTGGTTTCTTTCTGCACATTGTCTACTTCCATGCCCTGAGATTTCCATATCAGTATCATATTAGGTGAGGAGGTTGTGAGATCTATGGATTCCTTATGCTTTTGGGGATGTTTTGAGCTAGTGGGAATGAATTGTGATGACATCTTGGGAATCTCCTCAGAGTGTGAAGGATTCTTATTGTCATTTGAATCTGGTTGGGCTAAGATCTCAAAGCTATTACTGGTTGATGGCATTGAAGTGTTGGTGGAAGGTTTTTTAGGGTTTGAAGCAGGTTTTTTGTGATCCTTTTTGTGGTTGCTAACCTTGGTAAATCCATCAGAGTTAGGTTTATTTGAGGAGATAGAGGTTGGGGTTTTTAGATTTGATGGGTAGTCACAAAAGAGATGGCCAAGGGCATGACATTTTTTGCATCGAAATGGGACATGTTCATAATCTATTAACTGAATCCATTCAAAATCATCATGATATAAACTTACCGCATCTGGAAGAGCTTTGCTTAGATGCATATAAACACAAATGCGAGCGTAGGAAGTGTATCTTCTAAGTTTTGTCTCCTCCGCAATTTTGATGAATTCCCCTAGTCCATTTCCAATATCTTGTAGTGAGTCTTCATCCCAATACTCCAATGGAAGGGAATAGAGACAGATCCAGACTGGTGCCCAGCTTAGATCTTCTTTGTCCTGGTTGAATCTTTCCATCTAGTCTCTTAGATAAAGACTAGCTACATTAAAGATGTATGTTCCTCCATCGAGGACTTTGTTTCGATCTTATATATAGTTGAAGACTGCCGTAAGGAATCCCTTAGGGCCCAACTGCAGGGTAATGTGCCATTTTGGTTTACATTTGGCTGTGAACCATCCATCCAAAGCTTTATTTGTAGGCCAAAAGCCTATAAATTTCCCTATTAAGGAACGATCCTTCATGTACTCGATTTGGGTATTGATTCTTTGACTTGGGAGCTCAATCTTAGGTCTTTCAGTTGCCACAGGCTTACAGGTAGCCGATTTTGCTTTGGGAGCGGAATTTCTATCCGTATTGTCTATCTATATACTAGGCATCATTCCCATTTCTTCCTGGGCGTTTTTCCTGGTGTCTTCCATGTGCATTTGAATGTTTTCTAGCTCGTTGGGGGGAGGCACCACATCCTCCCCCTGGAGGATGTCCATGATTTGTGTGCTATTCCTTGTCGTTTAATGTTGTTCGTATTGCTAGAGAGCTGTGACAGAGTCGCTGTGGTCTGTGTAGGTCTGACACAAACCCTAAACCTCCATTGTTGCACTCATCACATAAGCAACACCCTCATCGCAGACTTAGAATTAAACAAATATGTTAAAATTATATTTTTTAAATTATAAATTACACAATTGGAAATACATATTTTTAAGTGTAAAAATGTTTGTGAATTGTACCAATTAAATAAAATACAAAGAATTAGATGAATAAAAACATATAATTAGCGAAATAAAGAACAGAAAAACATACAACTATAGTATAAATGATGAAATAACACAAGTTCATATCACTCTCTATTGTCATCAAGCTCATTATCTTCCTCATTTGCCATGTGTTGACGGGCCAAAAATGTACCGCCAACGACTAAGGGGTCTCCCGGGTGTGATGTCCCAGTTAGACTTCACACCATTTGGAATAGGAGCCCCATCTGGTATGTGGGCCTGACTGCCACCAAGATTATTTTCTGCTCTTGGTTATCAAATGAGAAGATGCTAGAGTGGGGCGGAAATGAAGTGTTCAGGCGGTGAAACAAAATCAGACCAAGATTGACAAATTGCAAAAAGAGGTCTAAAAAAGTCATGGCAATGATAAGAAGAGATAAATGATGAGGGCGATTAGTGAGCTAAAACCCCATTGGACATAATAAATAGGAAAATGACGAAGGTCATTTGCGAAGTAGTTCACAATAGGTTAGGGACATGGCAAGGAACAAGTGAACATGGATTCTAAAGGGAAACGTGCTTGCAACAACTATGTATCAGTACATAACATCTCGCATGTATGAAAGAACTCATACAACTATGATAAGGTACCAGACAACTAATACAACCACCATGAGAAAGCATGGGATTCAGTGCAAAAGGAAAAAAGAAAACATGTTCTTAATATTGTTGCAACTTCAAATACATATCATGCAATTGGTCAATACCCAGTAGTGGAACATGGACTATTCATACCATTGCCCGGTGTTGAAACCCTAGCCTTGCTGCAAGCCCACTCCCCTAGCTACCAAGAGCTGAGTGGCCTTAGCTCTCGAGCATATCAAATATCTCTATTCGCCTCAACTTAAGTGTTAAAGTCCCTTGTAAGTGAGGGATGAGGGCAAATTTTTAGAGGTCAGGTGACCATACACCTACCATGACCTTTGGCCTTCCCACGGGCCCTTTCAACTATGTTCATGCCTCTTTATTTTCCTCGCTACTCTCTCATGCCTACTGCCTACTACAGGCTTAATTTCTCTCAGCTTAACTGATGGAATCATAGGTGAACATTTACATATTGATAGAAGAGAAAATGTGAGGAGAATAATAGAGGGTTTCTAGAAACCTTAATGTTGTTGCGTAGCCAAGATGAGCTACTAAACATAGTTGTGTTGCATTTGTTGTGTTGAATGTTGATTTGCCTACTATTGTTCCTGCCATCATGGGTGACACAATGCTTCGAGCATCTACATGGATTCATCTAGCTTGTTTGTCGACACCCTTAATCGCACAGTTGCTTACAAAAAACCTAACTTTCTCAATGCAAACATTCCACCTGCAAACAAATGACATTGGTCATACATACTTTTCAACAAAGAATGATTTAAATCATAAGTACTTGCTTGAAAGAAAACACTAACTGGGACCCCTGTATAGTCCCCTTCCATGTAATGGTGTTGTCAAAACAAGTGGTCTTTGTGGGGTTTTTTCTAAGCTTCCTTGATCATGTCATCATCCATAGATCTGTTATTATCCTTAGAACAAGTGTTGAATGTAGCCTCGTAGTCTTGCAATGTCAAAAGGCATAGTGCTTTTAAAACTGGATGATTTTTTTCCATGCCTCAGGAAACCACAGTAACAAACGCTTTCACAACATCAACTCTGCAACACATACAACCATTGATTAATCATCAATATAAGTTGACTTTAATAAAACAAGTAGAAAATATTATAAATAATAATAGGAAAAAATGTTTGGCCCTGAGATACTATTATCAAGATGGGTCAACCTTCCAACATTCTTTGTATCAGCCCTTTCATATGATTTTTGGGATGTATCCCAAAGCATTGTTTGATATTGTAGGTTTGTCGATGTATAATCCAACCCTTTGGATCCGTTAATTAGGAATTGAAAGTAGTGCATTCCTCTTACTTGAATTATCTTGCATTACGAAGAAAACATATTTGATGGGCAAGGAGCTAGATATGTTTTCCTTGTGTCACAAATCTGGTGAGCTCGTACAATCGCTATTTAATGGAGGTCACAATTCCGATGGCCTGTCATACCTATGATTCTGTGACTTCTTGTAGGATACATTTAAAGGTCGATTCCATAGTCGAAGCCTAAGAGGAGTCGCATCAACCTTTATCTGCTTTAGGATATATTTTGCGACCTAGCAACTGGGAGAGGTCACAGAGTCGCTTTGAGGGAAGTCGCATTTTCTAGCAGCTTTCATTGAGGCTCAAAGCGCGAACTTGTGACCTATTCAAGAGCGTGACTTACTCGCGGTCACGTAGTTGGATGGCAAGGTTGGTAGTGTTCTCTATAACCCAACCTCTATGCAAAAAAATAGTGGTCTTTGCCTCTCATAGGTTAAGTGAACAAAGCAATATAGCCACCACAATTATTGACTACACAACTCTTCAGCTTATGCCTAAGGCGTTGCTCCTGCATGGGCATCTAAATACCTTGGTCGGGCTCGAACGTTCTCCTCGACATTCACCTCTGATGGAACCTTAAACAACCGATGGAACCTTAAACACCCTACACTCTCCATCCCCTTGGTCATCTATGCCCTCAGCTCACTTTCTATTTCGATTTATCTACTAATAAAACAATGGTCGTAATTCTCGATAATAGGTTACAGTGTGAGAGGAAATTGGGTGGAGATGACTTTGACATACTGTGGTGACCAAATGTTCAAGAGGATCCTTTGTTTCTAATGGAGGAGGAATTAGAACAGGATTGATGCATTCGGTATAACATATCCTGTCGGAACAGGACAATTATGAAATACTGAAGAAAAAAATTGGATTGCATCATAGCTTTTACTATCTTTATGCGGTATCCACTCCTACTTTCCTCATAGTATAATTAGCTAATACATTTGAGTCTTGGAAACAATTTGTATGACACGCTTTCCTCCATGTCTAATTAAGTTCATTAATCATTCCTATTATTTCTTTTACATAGAGCACCCAACATTTACTTAACTCTTAACGGTGTGTATGGTTTTCAAGGGACTATATTTATTGTAGGCATCCTCCTGATCGTAGGAACATCTTGTATTCAAAGAAATCCACCAAACCTTAATCTCATAATCCATGCTCCCACTATACACGTGGCATACATAACAACATCTATAGACGCAACAATGGATTTAACGGGCTCGCTATGACCTTCTAAAACTACCAAACACTGATGTAAGTTTTCCTCTCCTCTCTTCCACACTCTTATCGTATTATCCATAGATCCACTGAATAAAAATTTTGCAACACTCGCCAAGCATAAAATTGTGCGCTTGTGGCCTCTTAAGGCTCTGGACACGTTCATATGCTGTGTGCTACCCTCTCTTTGCCAGACAATGAATGGAACGATCACAAGCTCTAGAGTAGAGCATGGACTCATTGGCAGTGAGAGGCAATGCATTGATGGCATATTTTTGCCTCGCAAAAGTATAAACCAAAGAATGTTTTCTCTCGCCCCAAGCCTTTGTCGATATTTTGATTCTAGAATCCGTAGATCCGCATCCATTTATGAGGCTGCTCAATATGGCCTTATGAGTAGAAATGTTTGATTATAAATGAGATGAAAAGGTATTTCTTATAATAGAATTTCAAATGTGCTTAGTAACCTCTCTAGAAAATACTTTGGCAAGGAACACTTAGGAAGCACATTTGCTGAACTAGCATCATCAAGATCTTGTATCAATAAGAGTCGACTCGCTTCTTTTAAGTGGGGATATTCAAAAAATAATTGATCCAAGCTTATCAAATTGCATTGGAAGCTCTTGAAAAGCATGGAAAGTGAGATTTCATGGTTGAGATAAGAAGTTTCCTATGAGAATAAACAAATAAGGAGCAATTTGTAGAAATTTTGTATAATTTTTCTATAAATCAGCTAGCTCTGCTACCATGCAAAAATTTCACCTGTAGAACAAACCGGTATATGCAATGTCCTAAAGCATAATACTTGTTCTACTTCTACAAAACATTAATCAGAAGCATAATTGAAATCATGAGCAACCTCAAGTATAAACATACATAACTGATCAAGAGAATTAATCACACATAACATAAGATATATCCAAGGGAAAGCACCAGCATAAAACCCCAACCATGTATTATCAATCAAGTGGAAATCCTCTTCACAATACAAAAAGAATTAGCTCTCAAGCTATTAAGTTCTCAATGAACTATGAAGATATGAAGATATGTCTCATGAACCAACCAAGCCCTGTTTATATAGGCTTTCCCTATGGTCCTTACGTATTTTTCTTGCGAAATAATAGCCAAAGCATATGCTATTAATTCCAACATACCAAAAACAACGAATGGTCCAACTACGTATTCCTTGAGAACACTAGTTCCTCAACCATGCAAAAACTAATTACTAGAAATAGTTAAGCATCTAATAGTACATTGTCCCACATCTGATCTCAACTGGGTCTCTGACAGAAATGACATGAAACAGTTATCCATGAGTGAATCCTTAGTTATCTAAAATAATAGTTATCACATGCATGCAAGCATTAACAAACTATATTTTATTATTTTAACAACTTGTTAAAATAATCTAACTAGACTTGACTAGTAGGAACTAAGTCAACTGACTCTCTCATTATAGAACTGAACCTTATCTCCTTTAATCAAGGGATAAATTCCTCAATCAAGGGAGAAAATAATTGCATGATCTCACAAAGACTTCAAGTTTATTTTTTCATAATTAATTAACTCATGGAGATTAATTAATTAATATTTCAAACTGCTATAAGACCAAAATTAATTTTACTTCCTATAGATAGACTAGGGACTGCTATAAATAGGAAGGGACCCAGAAATGCTATTTTTAAAACTTTCTATTTTTAGTAGTTTCACCTCTCACCCAATGTGGCTAATGACCTCACTAGCCAAACTGCTATTTTTAGGCATGCTATTTTTAGCAGGTCTATTTTTAGCACATTCTAAATTTAGCATTTATTGTTGCACACTTTTCAACACTCCCTCTCAACAAGAAAGGCTTTCTCTCGAACCTAATCTTGTAACTTTGGAATGTTCTACGTGGAACACATCTATCCGGTTCACTTGCTTCAACAACACTTGGAACAAAAACACTCCCAACTGACCACTTTGTTGGGCTAGGAACATACTCTGATGCTGAAGCTCTGCTTGTTGCTGACAAGTGCTCCCTCTCTGACATCTATGCTACTACAACATTTCCATGCATCTCGCACCATTGCACACCTCTCTGTGCCACCTAGCACTATGCAAAACACTTGTGCCTCTTGCATGTTGTAGCCTGCTAGCTATGTGCTATTTTTAGACATGCTATTTTTGGCAAGTCTATTTTTAGCACATTCTAAATTTAGCATTTATTGTTGCACACTTTTCAACACTCCCTCTCAACAAGAGAGGCTTTCTCTCGAACCCAATCCTATAACTATGGAATGTTTTGCATGGAACACATCTACCCGGTTCACTTGCTTCAACAACACTTGGAACAAAAACACTCCCAACTGACCACTTTGTTGGGCTAGGAACATACTCTGATGTTGAAGCTCTGCCTGCTGCTAACAAGTTCTCCGTCTCTGACATCTGCGCTACTACAACATCTCCATGCATCTCACACCATTGCACACCTCTCTGTGCCACCTGGCACTGTGCAAAACACTTGTGCCTCTCGCATTATTGTAGCCTGCTAGCTATGCGTTGTCCTGGGATTCCCTGCATTGTCGCTCTCTCTACCAGTCCACCCGCATCTGTCTCTACCCAATCAGTCATTTCCTGCTACTCCACATCGGGGTTCCTGTAGCAAGGTCTCATCCAAGAGGTTGGGTACCTCAAGGATCTTGCCCCTCCTCCATGGGATGATCACTCTATATTTTCCCACCTCCTACCTAGAGGTATGGTTGCATGAGATCCCTCAGCCCACCTGGCTTGAAGTTTCCCCTTACCGGAGGTCTCTGCATGAGTAGATGTCTCTACTCGATCTCCACTCAGCTTCCCCTGTTGTGGCTGCTCCACAACCTCTTGAAGTTTTTGCACCAATCGTGGCTCCTCCAAAATCATCTCAGACTTCTTCTGGCGCTACATGTTGAGAGGTAATATACCCTCCCTCTCAACCACCAAGTCTCCATTAGTTTCCTTGCTGCTGAAGGCTTTGCATGCATCTTGAACCTCAAGAGCATACAGGTTCTTGACCCATGAACCAATTTGCTTCACCTGTCTAGTGATGATGTGTCTAAGGAAAAACTTTCCCTTACTGAAGACTACATCATAGCCTCAGTCTTCCAGCATCACGATCGACACCAAGTTTCTCTTTAGTCTTGGTACATACCTGACATCAGTCAAGGTAAGGCAAGCTCCATGCTCGCTCTAAAACATAATCATGCCTACACTTGAGACACTATACTTCTCATCATTACCCATCGCTATGAGTATATGGAGATCTTTCTCCTCCAAAGTACTAAACAAACTCTTGTCGTCGGTCATGTGGAAAGAAGCTCAACTGTCAAGAAACCAACCACTTCCCACCATGGATGAAAACATGCATGCGAAGAGCATGAAATCCAACTCAAACTATGAAGCAAGTGCCTCACCTTCAGATCCTTCCTTGGATCCATTCTTGGATTTCCTCTGTGAACAATTTGCAACATAATGGCCCACCTCATGACAACAAAAGAATCGCACTTTCAATTTTTCAACCTTCTTCCCATCATTGGAAGAACTGGATTTGGAAAGAGAAATTTTCTCCTTCCCCTTCTTCGCCTTACTCGCTAAGG
This sequence comes from Pinus taeda, assembly GCA_000404065.3. Taxonomy (NCBI): domain Eukaryota; kingdom Viridiplantae; phylum Streptophyta; class Pinopsida; order Pinales; family Pinaceae; genus Pinus; species Pinus taeda. The sequence goes on from APFE030803499.1 coordinate 140,804, forward strand.
CACAGTTCCCCTCATCATGCATGGATGAAGAACTGTCTCTGGTGCTCCATCTGATCTCCTCCTGCATCAAATCTGACCATAATCGTTCCCAATCTATTAGTTTCTCCCTTCCATTCACCAAGTCTTGGTAGCTATGCCAGCTCTTCGGAATGCCAAGGAGTGCTAGACTCACCATATCCTCATCCGATGTCATGACCCCTACACTTGCAAGCTCATCCCTGCACGTGATGAGCTTGGTCAGGTACATAGAGATCATCTCATCCCCTTCACACTTGATCTTTCAAAGTTTGTCCTTCAATGCCAGCTTCCTCTGATCACTGCTATTCTGATATAAATCTTTCAATGTTTTCCACATTGCATGCGAAGTCTCCTTCCCGTGGAGGCTCGAGACAATGTGATCTCGCACTCCCTCCAAGAGAATTCTCCTAGCTCTAGCCACACACCTCCTCCATTCTACCTGCTCAGTCTTGTCATTAGGCTTAGGAATTTCTTGATCAATGGAATCCTTAAGACCATTATCTTCCAAGATTGCCTCCATGTGATCCTTCCAAGCTATATAATTTGAGTTGCCATCAAGGGCATACTCAAGCCTCAAACCACAGAATGCCATCGATGAAATAGATGTGATAAGAACTTGAGATCTATATCCCGAATAATAAACTTCGAATTTCTCCTGCTAGTATATTGTTCTCGCTTGATCACCTATCATCTGATACCATGTAGAAATTTCGCCTGTAGAACAAACTGATATATGCAATGTCCTAAAGCATAATACTTGTTCTACTTCTACAAAACATTAAGCGGAAGCATAATCAAAATCATGAGCAACATCAACTAGAAACATGCATAACTGATTAAGGGAATTAATCACACATAACATAAGATATATCCAAGGGAAAGCACCAGCATAAAACCCCAACCATGTATTATCAATCAAGTGGAAATCCTCTTCACAATACAAAAAGAATTAGCTCTCAAGCTATTAAGTTCTCAATGAACTATGAAGATATGAAGATATGTCTCATGAACCAACCAAGCCCTGTTTATATAGGCTTTCCATATGGTCCTTATGTAGTTTGATTGGGAAATAATAGCAAAAGCATATGTTGTTAATTCCAACATACCAAAAACAACCAATGGTCCAACTACATATTCCTTGAGAACACTAGTTCCTCAACCATGCAAAAACTACTTACTAGAAATAGTTAAGCATCTAATAGTACACTGTCCCACATCTGATCTCAACTGGGTCTCTGACAAAACTGACATGAAACAATTATCCATCAGTGAATCCTTAATTATCTAAAATAATAGTTGTCACATGCATGCAAGCATTAACAAATTATATTTTATTATTTTAACAACTTGTTAAAATAATCTAACTGGACTTGACTAGTAGGAACTAAGTCAATTGATTCTCTCATTATAGAACTAAACCTTATCTCCTTTAATCAAGGGATAGATTCTTCAATCAAGGCATAAAATAATTGCATGATCTCACAAAGACTTCAAGTTTAATTTTTCATAATTAATTAACTCATGGAGATTAATTAATTAATATTTTAAACTGTTGTTAAGACAAAAATTAATTTTACTTCCTATAGATAGACTAGGGACTGCTATAAATAGGAAGGGACCTAGAAATGCTATTTTTAGAACTTTCTATTTTTAGCAGTTTCACCTCTCACCCAATGTGGCCAATGACCTCATTGGCCAAAGTGCTATTTTTAGACATGCTATTTTTAGCAGATCTATTTTTAGCACATTCTAAATTTAGCATTTCTTGTTGCACACTTTTCAACATAATTTCCACAGACTCATATCCATTCGAAATTGTTGTTAGCTTTTCCATGATCTGCACTCTCAACCCACACATCAGAAAGAATGAAAAACATGTCATTAAATGCCTTCTGTTCCAGATCAATGAATCTGATAGTTTCCTCTGTTGACAGGTTCTCACCCCTAAAGAAATCAAGACTTGTTGTTACTAAAAGAGATACCTCCTGATTCTCTAATGGCGTAAAACCACATGAATGAACTTGTGATGACCGTGTAACACCCCTCATGCTTCATGCCTCATTTTGGATTGTTTGTTGGATTTTTATGGTTTTCTGAGTGAAAAGATCTCCCATACGACTTTTGGGTGCATTTTGATGGCTCAAACCCCAAAACATAATGCATTTATAATTTTCAAACATCCACCATGCCACGTAATTAAGGAATTCAGGCATCAGAGCATCTAAGTGTTGTTGTGCTAAGGGACCACTTATGCAAATGTAGTGTAGTTTGTGGTACCTTCAGGGCATCTTGAAAAAAGCAGATGCAATGAAAAATAAGCTACTATGCCATAGTGATACTTTTGTGTGAACAATAAATGAATAAAAAACTAATTCATTTGAGGAGCCTAAACAATAAATGATCCCAACTTAAGATGTCATTTTATATTAGTTGATGAAAAAATGCTTAAGTTTGGAGGCCAACTCAACCTTCCAGTGTTGTCATGGATATATTAATTACAATTGGTTTCGATAACACATGATGCCTGAGGGGTGATGCGCTCATAGAGCAAGTTTCTTGAAACATTAGTGATAGTTGGACTATAGTTTACCACAATCTAGGGTTTTGAATATCCATTGGAATGAAAGCCTTGAAAAAATCCTAATGTGCATTCTGAGATGAGGAATCAATCATGAACCGAGGGTCCTATGACACACAAAAATTTCTCCCATGATGACTGACAATGTTGATGGGAACACAATCTCAACAGGATGCGAATTAGGTAAAAACCGAGGGGGGTCACCTTTTCCCGTTTAGGGTTTCGCCCAAACCTCAAAATTGTCCATTGTTTGAAAAGCCAAATTACATGTACGTTTTCTTAGATGGGCTCCAAAATTGTTAGACTCTTGACGCATTAATAAAGACATCAACCTTTGAAACCCTAATGTGGTCCTAAGGCATATGTCTAAGATGAAACATGGTGTGCGGATGCAATGTACAAAATGTGAGTGGGAGTACAAAAGGGGTTGGATAGGCAATTTCGCGGGGAGAGAAACAAGTTGTGGGCCCTATCAAAACCCTAAAAGCTCGGGGTGAATGGTGGGGTACTAGTGAGCTCCAGTATGGAAGCAATCATGCTACAACTCCTAGGGCTCCCTTCTTTAATTTTATCAACCCGGTAGTTCATAACAAACTTGGAAGCGATGGTGTTGTATGCACAAGTACTAGCTCTTACTGGAGGTTGTCACTTGATAATTTGGCGCAAGTTTGCTAGGAGTTGAAGCCAACTTCTATGTGTTCACAGAAGAAGCTTTTACTGTGACGGAAGAGAGCTAATTCTACAGGGGCTATTCTACTTGCAGAAAGAGAAGGAACTCTATAATGAAACACAAACTCTAGCAAACCCTAATTTTGCATGAAAAGAGGTAGTTTCTACTGAAATGGGTGCCATTAACTTTTGAAAAGGTGTATTGAATTTATTAAAGCTACTTCTGAAGAGAGATGGAAAGAAATCATCTTTTTGTACTTTTGGCTATTTTTATGTGGGATTATTATGCTTATGGTTTGACTGATTGTGGCTGTGCAGAGGTTTGGTGGCAAAGGAGGATGAAGTTGGCTTTTGCATATGGTGAGGAAGGTGTGGAGGGGTCCTAAGAAGTCCCTAGTACCCTTCTGGATACTTCCATTGTGATCAAACTTTAAAAAATCGCTCGCATGAACTTGTACAGGAGGTTGCAGGGGATCTATAGAAAGTTCTACAGAAAGTTTTATAGGAGGAGGCCAAAAGTGGTTTTTGGAGGCTTGAAGGTGGAAAAAATGGTGGGAAAAGGGAAATGAAGGCTGGATGAAGGTGTTGGAGGGTCTAGGACTCTGTTAATTAAGATCGGGAATGAAGGAGAGGGTTGGATTTTCTCAAAGGGGAAGAAAGCAACTTTGCACAAAAACGCAAAAATTAGGGTAGATTGGCGACATGAGGTGAATGAGTGGGGAAGTCTTGAGAGATGAACAGGTACAGGTTGTGCTGTGGAAGAATGATAAGCTGGAGTGTTCTACAAGTGAGCTGCACTCTCATTTCCCAAAATTGACCAAAGCAAAGATTGAAAAAACAGAGTTGTCTACTTTGGCCTAAAATCTGACCTAAAAACAAAGTCTTGCTGAACAGAATTTTATGGACAGAAATTTATGCGACAAATCCATGGTAAATGAATATGAAATGGTCTAAGCATGTGGATCCAAGCAAATATAAACTTTTCTAACTCAAAACATCACACTAGCAATTGCATGAAAGGCAAAAACTGTGTTTTTGGTGGTAACAGTAGTGCCTTGACCTCAGATCATGGTCCCAAGGAGGGAGAAAGGAGATAAAGACCTGTTGGTAGCCTTTTTGGATCTTTCTCTATCACTAAGAAAACTACTCAAGAAACGTGAAGCAAGAACAACTAATTTAATCATCAAAAGCAACCTGTTTTACCAAAGCAAGATTAATCCTAAACAACAGAAATCAGCTTATGAATGCAGGAAAAAAATATAAATACACAAAGGAGGTGTTGGGAAGCTTGGGTTGGGCCCTAAACCAAGAGATTCCACCCTCTAGAAAAGATCAGTGTTGGTTCAAAGCTAGATTCATCTTCATTGATAAAAAATAATAGTTACATCACAAAACTGTCTACAGAAGAGCTCAAAAATTAGCTGAGTACAAGACTGCACAAAAGTGCGAAAATAGACTATCAAATGGCTAACCTATTGAGGCTTGAAGCCTTCTTATTTATGCAAGTGAGGAATCCCAACAGCCCCCCAAACTTAAGGAACTCGGCTGCCTAAAACTAGAGATAACAACAACCCCACTTGAGTTGCTCGGATGCCCCTTGGAATCATTGATGTGGTGGCCTTTGTACTCCGAGCTACTGATGGAGAAATCGAGGAAGGGGTCACTAATGTAGGAGACACCCCTCCTATAAGTCCTCAATCCTGTTTCCTCAAAGTTTTCTATCATTCTGCTCATATGCTTGGTCCTTGTCCAAAAATTGTCCAAAAATCTGCAATAAACACTCATTAGACTATGTTGTAAAGTGACTATCTCCATTCACTCAATTGACATAAATATATTCAAAAACATGCACAAAAATATGGATAATGGTGGATTAAATGGAAATAATAGGCAAAACAAGCCCATATAGTTACCCATTTTTGGGGCTTATCATCACCCCCCTGCTGAATGGGTTGCTCATCCTCTGAGCAACTAATCCAGTTCTTCATCTTTGATAGCTTTAATAGCCTCCTTGACATCTGAAGCCTCTGATGTTAAATCTTTTTCTTTGTCATGAAAAGTTGCTTTTCTGTCCACTTCCTCCCAATGTTTCTGTTCTTCCTCCTCTTTAACCCCTTCCAACAATCCTAGTAGTAGTGGAGGACTGAACTAAGGCCAATCCAATTGGCTTTCATGGTTTGCATTGATTGTTTATATAGGGGTACTCTCATTATAGCCTCCCACATTATAGTTGGGGAATGATATTCCCTGATCTCTAGGATATGTGACAAGGTATTCCACCTTCTCATGCATGCATGAAGGAAGTTATCGCCAAATAGTCTCTCCATATCTTCAAAATGGGTGATAGCTTGTGCTTTTCTGTCAACATAATCCAGGAGGGCTTGAGGATTGTCTGCAAGGTGTTGATGGGCATAAATGATATCTAAGGGGTTCTTTAGTTCTGCCTTTATCATGAGAGGTTCACTTAGATCCTTTGTTTGAATTTCCACTACCCTCTTATCTTCATGGTTCAACCAGGAAGCCATAGCCATGAGTTGAAGGTCTCCTAGTGCAACATTCGGATCCCACAAGTTCATGTCTGGTAGTGCCATATTATGGAGGTCAAATTCTGCTAATTTGGCTCTATCCTTGGCTAAACTATTATCACATAGATGCATAAACTGCTCATAATTCTGGAATGGGATTGTGCCCGTCTGGACCAATGCTTTGATCTGGAATTGGAGCCATTGGTCTTTGAGATATAGTGCATAGGATCTAACTGGTTGTCTACACTGCCAGGCCTCCATTGCCCAGCTAGCCATGCAAGCCATCTAAGCTTATTTTTCCCACAACTATTGTTTCAAAATCAGCACATTAGTTTTTGCCTGAGATTCCTTTTCTTGCTATGGTTTCATCAGCATTTCATCATCGATCTGTGGCTCTTCCTCTTGCTGTTGTTTCTCTGCTACTTCCTTATCTGTTAGGGGACCTTCCTATTGTTGTTGTCCTTCAAAAATTAGCGAGTTGTCTCCCCCTTGATTTTCCCATTCCTGTAGCTACTTTTTCAGCAACTCATTCTCTTCCTGTAGTTGGGCTCTTCTAATGCTCCTGGTGTGTCTCACCATGCCCAACTCCTTTTTCAACTCTCTCATATGTTCTTCCATGTGCCCTATGTCTTCCACTCCTTTAGATTTAGCAAACTGCATCTAGGTGTGGGTTCTAAGCCTTTCTTGTTCTAGTTCAAAGAAAAGGGGCACAACAAATTTTTGTGGGATGATGTTCCCACCTTCTAGCAAATTGTAATATGAGCCTAAATTAGGCTAAGGGCTTGGTTTAGGTATCTCTTTGTCCTTGCCTTCCTCTTGTGATTTTTCTGCCGCCTTCTCTTCTAATTATTCAGTTTCTTTTAGCTTGGCCAGTGTTTCCTGTAGAGAGGTTTGAGCTTGCTATAGGACTACTTTGGAGTTCATCACTTTGATTCTTTCCTTCTAGGTGGAGGTTTTGGGACTCCCTCTCTCATAGGTAATAGAGATCTTGGAGGGAGATTCCTCCTTCTTCTCTGTAGGTGCATATTTAATGATAATGGGTACTTTGGATGGTGGTTGGGGCTTGCCCACCTTAATCCTGGTGCTGCTTCTAGCTTTGAAATACATGGATGTTTCTCTTTTCCTTTTTCCCTTTTGTTTTTTTGGAGTGCTCAATGCAGCAAGCACAACTGTTGCTTCTTTTTCCAATGTTTCAGGGGATGTTTCTTTCTGTTGTTCTTTCCCTTCATCTTCTGCAGTCTTTTCTGTGTCTGTTGTTTTTGCTTTTGTCTCTACTATCTCTGGTCATGTCTTCTCCTTTTCCTATTGGGTCCCTGCCTCTCCTGTGGTAGTCTTTTTTTGGGCCTTCTTGGGCTTTTTCTTCTCGACTTCTATTCTTTTCCTCTTCTCTGTTTTTGAGGCTATTTTCTTTTCTACCTTAGGGACAACAGTGGATTTGTCAAGTTCCTCCTCTTCTTTTTGCTTCTCCTTGGTTTCCTATTCCTCGTGTATTTGAATATTTTGTGTCTCCTCATGAGTTTCCTTCTCAATTTCCTCTTTCTCTTCCTCCTCCTCACTATCGGATGGGCTAATATCCTCAATCAAAGTTTTGATGTCATCTCCCCTAGACATATTCCTCAAAACTTTCCAAGCTATGGGGATGGTGTATGTGTGTAGGACATCTTCCACTAATAGTTTAATGAGGCCATGGTGGGTCAGTTGGTCTGGGACCCCTGCCTTCAACTTGGTGCCACATTCTATCAAGGATTAGAGGAGGAAATATGGGAGGCTGAGTTTCCTAACTGGAGGTAGGTGCATCCCATACCTTAATTCATGCAATAACCTCAAGTGATAACCATAAATTATATTGAACCTTCCTTCACAAGTGATATATTTCATTATTTGGTAGCTGACTTCAGTCCATGGAGGAGGTAAGCTTGTCCTTTTGACCCCATTTTTATCCTCTACAGAATGCTCCTCAGGTTGAAAAAATGTCTCCTTAGCCACTTGTCCCAATGTTTTTTCCTCCTTGCTCCAAGGGAGCCCAAGTGGAAGACTAGTGATTCTGCTGATAAAATCAAGTGTAAGTTCTAGGGTCAGACCCCTGATGCAGACTGTAGCATCTGTTTTCGAATGGGGTCTTAAAGACATAAAAAATTCTTCAGTCACCTCATCATCATATCCATGAATTCTATCAAAGAAAGACATCCATTTTTCCCTGGTGAAGAGGGCCACCACCTTGGGGTGCTTATGCAATTTGTTGGAGTTCAAAGGCTCCTTCCTCATAAAAACTCTTGGCATGTTGTTTAGTGGTTTTTTTGAAAGTGCTCAGGTGAGGAAAAAACAACATTTTTCCAAAATCAGAAATAGAGGGACAACTAAGTTTTGTTTCTTTTCTGAAACTCTAGGAGGAATTCCCTGTATGATTCTTCTTCACGACGCCAATTTGCAATTTCCCCTTTCTTCAAACTGTTTTCAAACTAAATTTGCTTCTTGGTCATTGGAAGAAATTAATACTTTGACGGAACAAGGACTATATGAAACAGTGGTTTTTCACAGAGTAGACAGACTTGCAATTTCGTTTCCTTCCCAAGTTTGATTTTTATGATGGCATCCCCCTTTGTTTATAGCAGAATGTGAGGAAGGAAAAAGGTAGATTTTGAATGAAGAGAAGGAAATGGAGAGACTGTGTGGAGTTCAGAAAAGACACAAAAAACTTTTGAATTTCTCTTTCCTTGCTTTTCTTCAACCAATGTTCTATTTTCAATCCACCACCTTATCTAGACATATCGTATGTAGAGTAGGTTTTCGAGCCTACCTCAGTCCTAGCTCGAATTTGATGAAAATTATGACTTTTTTTGCTGCAGATCTTCTCTCTATCCTTCCTGTAGAAATCCTCCCATAGACTGTGTTCCTGCTCCTATAGAACCCGATAGGCGGGAGGGTTTTGAAAAACTGGTAGAAAACACCTGGTTCGCTATTCTGAAGGTGGTAGATGAGTACTACAGTCGAGGACATCGTGAATGAAAATGAAACAAAGGGTGGTGGAATCTTAGTCCGTACTGCACTTAACTTCTGGCAGAATCTGTGGTGGGGAGGTGAGGTGGCAAAATGGATACGTTATCCCCATTCGGACCGTTGGTCCTACGCTAGTGCAATTATGGTTCTTCATGTCTCCTAACCACCATCACCTTCCTTACTCTCGTTATATGCCACCACCATTACCAATTTTGAATGTTTTCTTCCCGAGTTGACATGCCACATGTGTTGACTGTGTATCTGATCGACAGTTTCTATTAGACGTGGCTCAATTGAATTCCATGAGGGTGTGTAAACTGAATGAGGGTGGCCACTTAGCTGGCCACTAATTCCGCTTAATCATGACCATTCTCATAGTTCATGCAGTTTTGAAATAACATTCATGCAATCGAGGAATAGGTTTAGCCACTTACCTGCTTAGTCATTGTTGTGTTATGCATGCTTCGGACTTTGGCACTTCATCTCCTCGTTTTCTGTTGCTGGTGGTGTTCTACATGCTCAGCCTTCAACTTATGATGATGATTTCTCAATCGAGATCCACTCCTTACATGCTTCATACATCCTGTTGCACTAACTTTGTCTTTGGAGTTTGTTTTTCAAAGGGATCAATTGCTACAGGAATCCTATAGGATTTCCCATAGCTTCTTCTCCTTCTGAAATTTATGCTAATGCTTGAGAAGGCTTTTAAAAAAATCAGCTGACAAAGGTTCTGAATGAAAGAAATAGCGGCTAGGAGGTATCAGGTAAGAGTAACCGAGCAAAACGCTGCTATTTTATTTTTCATCATTTTTTTGTATGCGTACAGAATGAAAGAAGTAGAATTTCTGTATTTTGTCTGTGCAAGGAAAGAAATGCAAGTCGAAGTGTGAGTGCACAGGGGTGGAATATAGAGTTAGGTGGATGGATGGTGGCAGGGATGTCCATAGGCCTTCTAGACAAAATTCCATCCCTCGGGTCCTTTCCTAAACTTGATTTTGGCCTTCCTATAGTTTCTACAGGATCCTCCTGTAGAATACACAGACTTCCTTGCAGGGCGCAGAATTTTCAAAACAAATGAGACTGAGGCTTGGAAAAGGATAACAGTGATGGAGGGATGGACCATGAAAGTTGTAAGTGGTTTGGCCATGTCTTTCCTCTTGTGTGACCCTCCTGCAACCTGCAATTTATTCAAAAAGAAGTTATGTTTTGTTTTTTTCTCTCTCTCTTTTTTTTTTTGAGACAACTGGGGCGCCTCCAGGAGGTTTTCACCCCCACTGCCTGCCCTGGGTGCCTCCAAGAGGTTTTCACCTAGGGATCTTTTATTCTTTTTTCCGTTTTTTTTTTTTATTTTCTTTATTTTCTCTATTTTTTTCTTTTTTCTGTTTTTTCTTCTTTCTTCAAGATGTGGGTGGAGTGGAGACAGAGACCTGTTCCACTACCGACACTATTTTTCCCAAGTTCTCAATGAAATCTTGCTTGGAAAGGGGCTTTCTACAAATTTTCAATCTATGCCCATTGACAAGCATGGGGATGGCTTCTTCATCTATGGTTCGGATAAGGACTGAACCATTATCATTGCATTTTTCTACTGTATATGGTCGCAACCATCTTGTCCTCAGTTTGCCCTTGAAATATTTGTATCTTGAATCATACAACAAGACTCAATCTCCTTGCTAGAATTGTTTTTCTTTGAGTTGTCTATCATGCCATATTTTTCTTTGAAGTTGGACTACCTCTTAGTGGAGTAGGGCCTGCATTATCTGTTCATCCAATCCATTTAGTTGAAGCAATCTTTCCTTTTGTGCATGGCTGAGATCTAGGTCCAGCTAAGTTGCCATCCTTAGCATGTTATATTCAAATTCTATTGATAGCAGAGCCTTCTTCCCATAGACCAGCTCATAGGGTGTAAACCCTATGGTGGTTTTCCAAGTGGTGTTATAGGCCCAGGTGGCCTCAACCAATTGGTCTGCGCAATATTTTCTGCTGCTACTCACTAGCTTATTCAAAATCCCTTCCAAAGCTCTGTTCATGACTTCCACCTATCCATTTGCATGTGGATGATAAGGGGTGGAAGTTCTGTGCTTAATCTTGTGGTGTGTGAGTAGGTCTTCAACTAAATTGGAGGGAAACTGACTCCCTTGATCTGTAACTAACTCTCTTGGGTAGCCAAAATTGTAGAAGATATTTTCCCTTAAAAGCTCAGCTACTTTTTCTTCTATTGCTGGTTTGATCTCCTTTGTTTCTACCCATTTTGTTAGATAATCAATACACATAGTGATGTAATATTTCTGTTCTGAAGGAGGGTTGATAGGACCCACAAAGTCCATGCCCCACTTCTCAAATGGCTCGAAAGTCACTTGAGGTTGTAGGGGCATCTCATCCCTTGGAGTCGGTTTCCCCATCCTTTGAAATCTGTCACATTGGCTGATGTATCTCCTGACATCTGGATGAAGAGTGGGCCAATAGTAACCTGCCTGCAAAATTTTGAAAGAAGTCCTCTTCGCTGCAAAGTGGTCCCCATAAGGCCCATCATGACAGGTTAAGAAGATGTCAAAGACTTCCTCCTCCCTGACACATCACCTCAAAATCTGATCTAGGCCAAGTTTAAAAAGATTACCCCCAATCCAAGTGAATGGGGTGCTTTTCGTCTTGATCTTGCTCTTCTCTTTTGAGGACAATAGTGGTGGAAACTGTATTGAAACCAAGTAATTTGCTATATCTGAAAACCATGGAGAGAGTACTAAAATAGCAAATAAGTATTCATCTGGAATTTGATCATCCACCATTCCTTCTTCACCTACAAGCAGATCTAGTCTAGACAGAAAATCAGCGACACCATTTTCCTTACCTGGCTTATACACAATAGTCAAATCAAATTACTGCAATAAAAGTACCATCTAATGATACAAGTGTTTACATATGGTTTATTCATCAAATACCTAATTGCAGTATGATCAGTGTGTACAAATGTTTGATAGCTAGTGATGTAATGTCTGAATTATTTACGGAATGGACTATAGCTAGGAGCTCCTTTTCGGTTATAGTGTAGTTTAATTCTACCTTGGATAGGTTTTTATTGACAAAATATATGGAATAAGGCAGCTTCTCTTCAACTTTCCCTAAGGCTGCTCCTATTGCTTTGTTCGAGGCATCTGTGTGAATGTGGAAAGGTAGGGCTCAGTTCGGACCTCTCAAGATTGGGGTAGTTACCAGCTTACCTTTCAAGGCATCTAGAGCCTCTTGACAGTTGTCAGTCCATATAAACTCAACATCTTTTCCCAAAATATCAAACAATGGAGAGGCTAGCTTACTAAAATCTTTAATGAATCTTTTATAATACCCCGCTAAGCCTAGAAAACTCTGAACATCTCTTACCTTTTGAGGAGGTGGGACCCTTTGGATGATAGCAATCTTGTTGGGATCCACCTTTTAATCCTTGCTGAGAAATTGTATGACCTAACATGATCCCTTTGGTCATTAGGAATTTTCATTTTTTAGGACTGAGGGACAGGTTCATCTCAATACACTTGGCTAAAACTTTTCCCAGGTTAGTCAAAGCTTCCTAGAAGTTAGAACCATAAGGGGTAAAGTCATCCATATAGATCTCCACTAAATTGTGAACCAGTTTAGTAAATATGCTCAGTACTGCTCTCTGGAAAGTGGCAGGAGCATTGCATAACCCAAAAGGAAGGACGTGGTATGCAAACGTATCCCATGGACAAGTGAAAGTGGTCTTATCTTGGTCTTTTGAGCTGATTTGTATCTGGTTGTACCCGCTAAACCCATCTAGGAAGGAGAAGAACCTCTTCCCTGACAGGCCATTTAACACTTGATCTATGAAAGGCAAAGGGAAATGGTCCTTCTTGGTGGCCTTGTTCGGTTCCCGATAATCTACATAGATTCTCCACTTCCCATTTTTCTTTGGCACTAGCACCAAAGCAGAAACCCATTCGTTGTCAGAGATGGGGTAGATGAATCCTGCATCCAATAACTTTTGCAGTTCTTCTTTGACAATTTCCTTAAGGGCTGGATTCATCCTCCTTTGAGGCTACCTGACTAGTTTACAATCTTCTTTAATGTAAATGTGATGAGTACAGACTGAAGGGTGGAATCCCTTCATCTCCTTATAACTCCAAGCAAAAGCATCCAAATGATTCTTCAATAAACTACACAATTCTTTCTGTTGAGAGGTGGACAAGGATGAGTTGATCTTTAAGGCTTTCTCTGGGCCAAATTCCACATTCTTAACTCAGAGGGAGGTTGGATCAGCCACATAGAGATCAACTAAAGGATTAGCTTGGGTTTCTTCCACCAATTCTTCTAAAGGCAACACACTAGGGGTGGATTCTGAATGAAGTTCTCAATAAGATCATCATCGGTTTGTGAACCCCCCATGGTAGCTTCTATTGTACACAATGGTGTGGAGTAGACTTCATCCTCATCTTCCTCCTCCAACCAGAGAGGTAAATCATGTTCTAGCAGAGGTTGGGTAGGAGGATAGAGGACTAGCTGCTTTGACATATGCCCATTCTTGATTGTCATGTTCCCAGCTCGACAACTGATGTAGGCATCTACAGTAGCCAACTAGGGTCTTCCCTAGCTAAGAGGGTACCCAGTGAGCTTTGCCTTCGGTTGGAGAGCCAAGAAATCAACTAGGTACTCCCAAGAATCAATAGAGACCATGACATCTTCCACAATCCCCTTAGGGGTCACAGTGGAGTGGTCTGCCACTGCAGTACTATGGAGGTCTTTCTTAGGGAACCCTGAAGGTTGAGTTTGAGCATAGTATCCCTATTCATCACATTAATGGAAGCCCCTAAATCAATCAAGGTATGGGGGATTATGGTTCCATTGATGTGGACATCGACTACAGAACTCCCAGGGCCGAGATATTTTAGACAAATTACCTGTCCCAACATCAGGTAGGACAGTTGTCCTACGACATTGACAGTTGGGGAATCTCTCTTTCACCTGCCTATGTGTCTGAAGTAGTTCTCCTTGATCATCTTGTTGTATATAGGCACATCCTTTATGGATTAGAGAAGTGGTATTTTTACACATAACTATTTCAGTTCTCCCAGAAGTCTAGTTTCTTCTGGGGTCGGTTGTGTGGTTCCAGTTAGTCTCTCAGGAAAGGGTGGAATGACGTTGGGTTCACTTTCCTATTTTTCTTCCTCAGCCTCCTTAGGAGGAGGAGGTTGGCTATCTGGGAGGATCTTCCTAGATCGAAGGTTATTCTCCTAAATCTACACAACATAGGTTGGGCATGATGTTTCTCCACTATATACCTGCTGGGTCTGTCAATTGTTGGGGTTCGGGTTCGGTTGAGCAGGTATTTGGGGTTGTCTTGGAGGAGCAGGAGGTAATGAGTGTGGTTGAGCAGGTGGTGGAGGAAAAAGAGCAGGAGGAGAGTTATACTGGGGCCTCCACCCCTGATGAGGTGCATTCCACTAAGGCTGTGGCTAAGCATAGGAGTGAAATGAGTGAGCAACTGGAGGAGCCTCGTTTTGAGGAGGATATGACCAAGGAGGGGGTGGGACCAGGAAGGATGAGCAGGGGGGCCCCAAGAAGGCATGGAAGTGGCTTGACTAAGGTGGTAATATCTCTAGGAGGTCCCTTACATTCCTGCTAGTACGGTCTCGGTCCATGTGGCCTCTGTTGGTTCATGAAATAGAGGGGCTCAGTGGATCCTTCAGTGCCCTGATCTGCAGCTTTGATTCTGGGCAAGGAAGGGCATTGACAGACTACACACACTTCTACAGAGTGCAGTGGACATTTGTTCCTAGGATGCTTTCTAGTGCACCTAGGACAAAAGATGGCCAAAGCTCTCTTGGCTTCCTCTTGTTTCCTTTTAATATGCAAGGTATCCATTTGCATGGAAAGAGTCTGCTCACCTCGCTCTTGAAATCTTCCAGTCAATTCTCAAGTTTGTTTCTAAGGGATGAGCTAGATGAGGATGTACTGGCTAATGGTTGACTTCCCCTACCTCTCTTCCTAGCTGACTTGGAATGGTTTCTAAACACAGTCTTTATGTCATCATAATGTAGTTTGCAAATCTCTCCCCTAGCTAGAAAATTGAGGGTATCTAGAAGGTCTTCAGGGACTCCTTTGAGCAGAACCAACTTTAGGGATTCAGGGTCAAGTGTGCACCTAGCCCTTTTATAATTGAGTTGAAACCTTTCTTCATAGTCTTCCAAAGATTCATCACTACCCATGGTCATACGGAAGATTTCTTCCTTGGTCTCCTTTGACCTGCAATAGTCCTGATATTTGTTGTTAAAGGCTCGTTGCATCTGAGCTCAAGTTGTGATACTATCTCTAGGTACCCCCATGAACCAGTGAAAGGCTGCATCCTTGAGGGTAGAAGGAAATAGCTTCAACTTCTGCTCATCTTTTGCGTAGTCATAGGTTCGATAGAGAATAGTAAATTCAGACAAGAAAGTATCAGGATCTTCGGTAGTCAGTCCATGGAAGTGAGGTAGGGCTGAAGGACTTATGTTTTTCATTTTTGTGTCTCCATTGGTCACCCTGATAGGAAAGGCACCTTCTATTCTTTCCCCATTCCCTCCAACGTTTTTGTTTTCAGCCATGGTCTCAGGAGGAATGTTTTCTCGCTCCTCTTTTGTTATAGGATCTTTGTATATCTCTGGAGGTTCACCTATATGATCTTCTGGATCACTGCCACCAAAGAAGAGAGAAGGGTGACTCAATGATGTGTTGGGGGTGTTGGTTAGGAATTTTCCTAAATTGTCTCTATTCGTACAAGGCATGAAAGGAAATCTCTTTTTTTTTATAGAATTTTTGTGTTTCTTTTTCTTCTTGTACCTGCAAAATCTGAAATGCATTGAACAACAAATTGTAGCTAATTAAAATAAACCTTGTTGAAATGAAAATTGCATAATTGAAATGAAAGCAAAAGATGTCTAATCTACTTTTGCTGAAATGAAATTGCAGAATTGAAATGAAAGAAGGAAATGTCTAATCTACGCTTGCTGAAATGAAATTGAAGAATTGAAATGAAAGCAGGAAATGTTTGATCTACTTTTGCAGAAATGAAATTGCGAAATTGAAATGAAATCAGGAAATGTCTAATATACTTTTGCAGAAATGAAATTGCAGAATTGAAATTGCAATATTGAAATGAAACAACTACTCTACTCTTGCTGAAATAAACTACTTAGCAGAATGTTGCAGTAGAAAATAGAAGAAAAGCAATAATCACAAATACTCTGATGCTTCCCCGACAATGGAACCAAAAATAGTGGTGAGATCTAGTATCGCAGCAATAATGCTGCAACTCCTAGGGCTCCCTTCTTTACTTTATCAACCCGATAGTTCGTAACAAACTTGGAAGCAATGGTGTTGTATGCACAAGTACTAGCTCTTACTGGAGGCTGTCACTTGATCGACTGACACAAGTTCGCTAGGAGCTCAAGCTAAATTCTATGAGTTCTTAGAAGAAGATTTTACGGTGATGGAAGAGAGCTAATTCTATAGGGGCTACTCTACTTGCAAAAAGAGAAGGAAAACTATAATGAAACACAAACCCTAGAAAACCCTAATTTTACATGAAAAGAGGTAGAAACTACTGAAATGGGTGCCATTAACTTCTAAAAAGCTGTATTTCATTTATTCAAGCTACTTCTGAAGAGAGATGGAAAGAAATCATCTTTTTGTACTTTTGGGTATTTTTATGTGGGATTATTATGCTTATGGTTTGACTGATTATGATTGTGCAGAGGTTTGGTGGCAAAGGAGGATGGAGTTAGCTTTTGCAGATGGTGAGGAAGGTGTAGAGGTGTCCTAAGAAGTCCCTACTACCCTTATGGAGACTTTCATTGCGATCAGACTTCGAAAAATCACTCACATGGATTTCTACAGGAGGCTAGAGGGGATCTATAGGAACTTCTACAGGAAATTTTACAAGAGCAGGCCCAAAGTGGTTTTTGGAGGTTTGAAGGTGGAAAAAATGGTGGGAAGAAGGAAATGAAGGCTGGATGAAGGTGTTGGAGGTCTAGGACTCTGTTAATGAAGATCAGGAATGAAGGAGAGGGTTGGATTTGCTCAAAGGGGAAGAAAGCAACTTTGCACAAAAATGTAGAAATTAGGACAGATTGGTGACATGAGGTGAATGAGTGGTGAAATCTTGAGAGATGAACAGGTACAGGTTGTGCTATGGAGGAATGATAAGCTAGAGTGTTCTACAAGTGAGCTACACTCCTATTTCCCAAAACTGACGAAAGCAAAGATTGAAAAAATAGAGTTGTCTACTTTGACCTAAAAACAGAGTAGTGCTGAATAGAATTTTATGAATAGAAGTTATGCAATAAAGCCATTGTAAATGAACATGAAATGGTCTAAGCATGTCGATCCAAGAAAATATCAACTTTTCCAACTCAAAACATCACACTAGCAATTGCATGAAATGCAAAAACTGTGTTTTTGGTGGTAGTAGTAGTGCCTTGACCTCAGATCATGGTCCCAAGGAGGGAGAAAGGAGATCAAGACCTGCTGGTAGCCTTTTTGGATCTTTCTCTATCACTACAACAAACTACTCAAGAAACTTGAAGCAAGAACAACTAATTTAATCATCAAAAGAAACCTATTTTACCAAAGCAAGATTAATCCTAAACAACTGAAATTAGCTTATGAATGTAGGAAAAGCATATAAATACACAAACGATGTGTTGGGTAGCTTGGGTTGGGTCCTAAACCAAGAGCTTCAGCCCTCTAGAAAACATCAGTGCTGGTTCAAAGCTAGATTCATCTTCATTGATAAAAAATAATAGTTACATCAAAAAAATGTCTGCAAAAAGAGCTCGAAAATGAGTTGAGTACAAGACTGCACAAAAGTACGAAAATAGACTATCAAATGGCTAACCTACTGAGGCTTGAAGCCTTCTTATTTATACAAGTGAGGACTCCCAATAGTCCCCCCTAAACTTAAGGAACTCGGCTGCCCCTTGGAATCATTGATATGGTGGCCTCTGTACTCCGAGTTGCTGATGGAGAACTTGAGGAAGGGGTCATTAATGCAGGAGACACCCCTCCTATAAGTCCTCAGCCCTGTTTCCTCCAAGTTGGTTGTCATTATGCTCATAAATGCTTGGTCCTTGCCCAAAAATTGTCCAAAAATATGCAATAAACACTCATTAGACTATGTGGTAAAGTGACTATCCCCATTCACTCAATTGGCATAAATATATTCAAAAACATGCACAAAACTATGGAGGATGGTGGATTAAATGGAAATAATAGGAAAACTGAGCCCATATAGTTACCCATTTCTGGGGCTCATCAGGAACCCAAAATTTGGAGTATGCCAAAAATTTGGGTGGTGTTCTAGCGGCTACAACAATTGGCGAACCACTGGTAGAATCCAGTATCTCTATCAACAACCCTGTAGTAGTCTGAGTGCGAATAATGATGTAGGGGATTATTGAATAGATGTTATGGGCACCTCTTGTGTTGTCACGACCTTTGACGATATGCCTTACCTCATGCCTCAGCTAGGTATTTCTAGTCAGTAAACACCCAATTGATAGTTCACACATGCTGGTAGTTAATGATAGTGCAAAGAATAGGGAAGAGGGCTTATTGTATTCAAAATTTTAAAATTAAGTTTCTGGTGTTGCTCCACTACCAGTGGGCCTAGACAGTACCTCAGTGGAGTCACTTCAAGAAATCACAAATGTTGCTCTGCCTCCAGCGAGCCTAGTCAGTACCCCGACGGAGTCATTGCATTACTTCTCTGCGTAGGAAGCCTTTCTCGATCCTTTACCATTTATTTGGTTTCATTTTCTTTTACATGTGCATTTGCAATTATTTCAAGGCATTCATTGCGCCAGGGTGGATGAGGAATCTCGACTTATTTTACGAGCAATAGAGGTTGTTTCTTATTTGACAGAAACTAAGATATATCCTAATTTAGGTTTGCCCTCATGCCAAGCATTTACATCTCATTTCCAATTAGCAAGTGAAAATGAACACAAGTCATTGAAACAATCAAGACCACATTGGGCACTAGGTTCAGGTTATGGGTGTAGGTCATTTAAACAGATTAGGGTTCCCCATGAGCAATTTGTTCATATTTTCCCTGTTAATAAATTTGACTCATAGGAGAGATATTTAGGATGAAAATTTGATGACTAGCTCTAAAGGAGGCTAGTCATTAGCGTAACCATCACAACTTCACATAATCACAAGGCTAGGGTTTTAGTTCTAGGTCTAGGTGACCAGGAAACTCTCCTAGAATTTATAAACTAGTGTGAAGAGATCGAAGCAATGCACTTGACGTAAGAGCCAAAGGCGTGAGAATGCTATTCATGGATCTACAGCTTTGGAATCTTCAGGTTCATGAAGGCTCATGCAGCGACATGCAACATAGGTCAAAATTCCAGGTTAGGTCAAAGGTGAGTGTATGCCAAGCGAGAAGGCAAGTGTATGATGGAATGAAGAAAACATGGTTAATGACCCAATGTAATGCTATGTGTAGAAGAGATCAACCAATTTCCATTAAAGGACCAATGCAATGCATATGACGAGATTTCATGAATGCAATTCAACAGCAAACAAATGCAAGGACATGAGTGCATAAGAAACAAGCAGGGAACTAACTACCTACTGTAAAGAAAATGAAACATGCAAATTTAAATCATAAGAAAATTCTAATCAGCCTACTGATAAGAAAAGCTAAAACCTAACTATTCTAAACCCTAGATCCTAAACTAACCAAAGCATAGGCCAGGTTATGTGAAATCAAACTTCCAATGCAGCCACTGCAACAATTCCCAGCCTACAAAAACAAATATGGCAACAATTAGAATTTGTGGAAAGAGTTGTGCAAAACATAACATGTTTACCTATAAAGCATGCACAACAACAAGAACATCTCATCCACCTATAGGGAAATGTGTTAGAGAAGACCTTTCAAGGTGAACTACAAACCAATCCTAATAAACTAAACCACAAGCATAAAATTTATAGTCATCCAACCATAACATACATCCGTTTATGCTTAATCCTAAATCCAATGCAAGTAAGGCAAGATGATGTCGGTTAGTAAAGGAATCTGCCAGATTGATCCAATCAATGACCCTATCATGATGTAGAGGATGATCAAATTGATAACCTTAAAAGAGGGGCCCCTGTCGGGTGTAACTCAGATCCCTGAGGATTCAAACACAGAAACCCTAGTTTGAAATTGGTTATGGAATTGATTAAGGACGTGAGGATCTGACATAACCATCAGTGGAAGCTTAATTGCCTCATCATCTTGAGAAACCCCTGAACCTTCAAACGACATGCCATCTAATATTGGTAGCTTCGTAAGAGTAATATGTGAGTGCATATGGTTATCATTGCTTGTGATTGGACAACTATCATCGAAAATATTTTGGATTGGATCTATTGACTGAATATTAATAGAATGGTAGCTTGACAAATGAGATTCTTTAGATTCTAGAGAATGAACTGAATCAATCGCAAGAGTATCAAGAAAAGGGGAGATCAGGCAATTGGCACCCTCCCATCTAGGAGATTGTAAGGTATCATTTGATTATATATGTTGACAAACTGTATTGGATGGGAGACAATAAAAAAGATTCCATACAATGGCCAAAGCACTCCCCTCAGCAAACAAATTAGGATATAGAGGTTTATGCACATCAATTGAAAGGTGATGGAAATATATTCTCAAAGAGACATTTCTCAAATTAGAGGGCTTCCAAGATGAGCTTGCATCTAGTGAGAAACTATTGTGAGGAGCGTGATGTGCAGAAACCCTAATTCGACTAGGTTCAGGGGTCTCATTAGGAATGTGAGAACCTGACATAATCATCAGCAGAAGTTGAAGTGAATCAACTTTTTGATGAGTCCCTAAATGTTAAAAAGCTGGGTCATCAAATTTTGGGGGTTCCATAGGATCAACAGCCTGATAAGTAGGAAAATCACCAGAGGCATGAGTGAATATATTTCCAGAAAAATTAGGATTGTTGAAAAGGGGATCAATGAGAGACCCAACTTGAGCTAGGTGAAATGCATGGCTCTCTTCTTCACCTGTTAAAAAGTGTGAGTGAAAAAGAACATACATAAGGCGTTCAACATTTACATCCCTTGACTATGAAACATCACCCCCTATGTATATGATTGCAATAAAGATGAGCAAGATAAAGGTGTGAATAATATGAAGGAACCATCGGTGTGGTAGACCCATGGACTAAATCAAGGTAGAATGGATGCACAGGGTCAGATGAAGGAGCACTAATTAGACCTGGAATCACATCTTGCCCATTTATGTTTTCCAAAGAGGAAGACGGATTTATAGGCCTGATATGTTCCGTGGATTTGATAAGACAGTCAACATTACTTGAGACAAGACCAAAGCCACCATGCATAGGTGAATGAGATCTCGAGATATAGTGCGACGTATGTTGAATGGAATCGATTAGAAGAGATGCTATGTGATTTCCATATTCAAGACCAAAATAATGTATGAGGGATTTAGAGGCGAGACCATCAGATCTATTTCCTAGAAAGAACTATTCATCATTTCAACCATTTACAATCACAATATTATTATGTGTCAAGTCAAGAGGAGGATGAGAAATCCCATAAACAGTAATCCCTTCCTTGGGGGTTTGAGGTTGTTTTAGATTCAAAGAGACAAGCATAACAAAATCATGGGTAAAATCTGGGACACTTTGTAACCAGCAAATTATGATGATACTCAAGTGAAGTAGGACTTGTTTCTAAATGTAAACGTTACAAAGAAATGAGAACAAATCGTTGAAAATTTATATTCAAATACACCCAGTTGACATCACCTTCAGGAAATTCAAAGCGAAGATGCACATATCTAAAAGAAAAATCCTCTAAATATTCCTTAGGTTTCATCCTAAGCTCATTTATCCTCTTTAACAAATCTTGAAAATTGTACTTGTCAAATGCTTGTCAGAGCTTACAGATGAGTTGCTCGAACGAATGAATGGATGCCTCTGGCAACATGTGGCACCATTACTTGGTGTGACCTTCAAGGGTGAGGGACAAAAACAAACAAGCGAACTCTTCATTGTCGATCTAAAAATATTCATAAAACTCAAGGAAATCAGAAATGTGCTCGATTAAAGGTGTTCCATATTCACCATCAAACTTTAACTGATACAAGTGATGGAGTTGCTCCTGGGGGTTGGAAAATGAAAAAAATAGAAAAACCATATAAACGCCTCGGGAGCAAGATTCTGGTTGGATCCATTAACATATATGAGACTAAACTATAGGCTCCAAGGACTTAGCTTTTCATCTGACCCTCCTTCTAGAGCCAATTTGTTGGCTGGCCAAAAATGTACCACCAACGACTAAGGGGTCTCCCCGATGTTATGTCCCAATTAGACTTCACACTATTTGGAATAGAAGCCCCATCTGGTATGTGGGCCTGACTACCACCATGATTGTTTTCTGCTCTTGGTTATCAAATGAGAAGGTGCTAGAGTGGGGCGTAAATGAAGTGTTTAGGTAGAAAAACAAAATCAGACCAAGATTGACAAATTGTAGAAAGAGATCTAAAAAATTCATGAGAACGATAAGAAGAGATAAATGCTGAGGGTGACTACTGAGCTGAAACCCCATTAGACATAATAAATAGGAACATGCAAGAGGTCAATTGCGAAGTAGTTCACAATAGGTCACCGACATGGCAAGGGACAAGTAAACACAGATTCTAAAGTGAAACATACATTCAACCACTATGTATCTATACATAACATCTCATGTGTATGAAAGCACTCATACAACTATGGTGAGGTACTAAACAGCTAATACAACCACCATGATTAAGCATAGGAATCAGTGCAAAAGGAAAAATAAAACATCTTCTTAATATTACTGCAACTTCAAATACATATCATGCAACTGGTCAATACCCAGTACTGGAACATGGATTGTTCATACCATCGTCCTGTGTCAAAACCCTAGCCCTACTACAAACCCACTCCCCTAGCTACCAAGAGCTGAGTGGCCTTAGCTCTCCAGCATCAGTCAACTATCTCTATTCACCTCAACTCGAGTGCTAAAGTCCCTTGTAAGTAAGGGATGAGGGCACATTTATAGAGGTCAGGTGACCATCCACCTACCATGACCTTTGGCCTTCCCTTGTGCCCTTTTAGATACCTTCATGGATCTTGAGCTTCCTCACCACTCTCTCATGCCTACTACCTACTACAGTTTGTTATTGGGAATAGTGTCCACTTGGAGCTGCTATTCCCACTAAGACTCATAGCTATCTTAGAAACAAACAAGTAAAGTCTACTTTCGCTTTCCTTTATGAAAATAGATCAGAGTGGAACAAAAGAGACCAACCTTAGTCTTGCGTTTGGTTCCCTTGTTTGATTCCTCTCCTTCCTAATAGACCTTTGCCAGTTCTTCTTCATCTGCCCAACTTCAGAGAGCACCTGTGGAATCAAAGCAACATACTGCTATCGAAGAACAAAGATCTATATTCAGAAATAACACAGGACCAGATATGTGCTAACCATACAAATGCATATATAATGAAACATACAAGAATATGGAGGAAAACTTGAATAGCTTTATTAAGATCAAGAGTAGCAAGAGGATTACAATCATATGTTCTGACCCAACATCATCCTCCAGCAAGAAAGCCCTTCTTCACCTCAAGTAAAGCTCAGATCACCCAACACTATGAAGTTACACCAGAAAACCAACAACACTTCTCTACAAGATACAAGATTCTAGCCTCTAGATCTCTGTGATGAGGGATCCATATATAGATGATTGTAGGGGGTGAGTCATCTTATGGGGTCTTGATTAGTGTCCTCTCTCTAATATTTCTTGATTCCACTTGGAGAATGATGATCTCTTACTCATCCCTAGTCGAAAACAAAGAGGCAAGTGTCAGAGGGGAAGCTTCTGGAAGATTCCATGATCTTCCACCTCACAAATTGTCCCTGCCATTTGTCCATTCCTGACCATCGCACCCTACAAAGGAGCCATTTAGTATGCATTGCACCCTTTACACTGGGAAGGTGATATGCATCGCACTCTCTGCACTGGGTATTCAGTATGGTCCAATTTGACCATTTCTGAGCAGTTTTTAGTGGAGAACTTTTGGGAGATGATGTAATCAGGTGACCTTGTTCCTTTAGGCAGTGAAGCAACACTTTTAGGGACTTATGAGCCCTCAGTTTATGGACATTTATGATTGGGGTTGAAGTGCCCAAAAATTGTCTATAACAGTTGCCCCCTAAAGCATGAGGTCGTTAATTTTTTGATGTCAGGTGAAATGCTTTACTATGAGGATCTGAAGCTTTTTCAAGCTAGGAGGCGACCTGTAATAAGATACAATACAATACATTATCTTCATAACATTTTTCATGATCTAGCTAAGGCGGGCATTCCCATGCTTAGCTTTATAAATTCATTTTCATGTAGATAGGACAGACAATTGTCTGTGTGGCAGACTGATGATTCAGACTCATCATCCTTTGATTTGGATGATCATCTGTTCGGCAATGATGTACTTTGATGTCTTTATATTCCTGAATATATCGCAGCCAATACGGATGAAACTAGATCTAGGGTCTTCAAAACTCATTCAATCTTCACTCGGAGTACAAGTCGATCCATGTGAAAAATGTTCTGGAGTCGAACATGGAAAGACATTGCCTGATTACCAGCCAATGATGTAAGTTGTTAATAGGCGTGAGAGGAATCACCA